>JABFQC010004086.1:0-13114 GCA_022817085.1 Psilanteris sp. ZL-2020 | reverse complement strand
AATTATGTGAATTGAGCATCACAATTTAACAAATGTGAATGAATCGCATTTTTTGTGCAATTTTGTAACACTTTTTGAATTATATGTAACATTTTTATCATATTGTATTCTAAATTTTAAAATGAAACATTAAAAATTAACATTTTTCAGTCGTAATGCTCAGTTGAGCATTATTCATGCTAATTTTTACTAAGAAATTTCTGTCAGAGTATATTGTCTATAATTTTAGATTATAATACATATTTTCAAAGAACATTCTGGACGATTTTTTTGTTTTTTTGTTTGTAATAATAATTAAAAAATTTAATTAGACTTTGTTTTAATGTAATGTTTATTCTATTGTTTATTATTCTTCGTTATATACAACTAATCGTTTAACACAATTGTAAGTTGCAGATTGTAAATATTGTGGTGGGTATTTAAATAACTACCTCTCAACTTCAAATTACAATTATAATTGTACATATACATATATATTTAAATGACTTTTATGCTACGAGCAAGACTTGATAGAAACAAGAGTGATAAGCATTTCAGGGCATATTCATAATCCTTCCTTGAAAAATAAACTTTCTCTAAGCGCGTATCTTATCATACATGTTATAACTTATCTTTTAATCACACATACCTTTTACAATGCGTATAAGGTAAAAAATTATAAATAAATTGACTCCTATTATAATGAATTTGAAAGCATTTTAAATAATTGTAATCAAATTTACTGAAATAAAAATAATTTTTTCTACAATAGTACAATTATAAATAATTAGTTGATTAATTATAACATTACATTTACATGTTAATTAATATAATATGAATCAATATCCAAAAGAAAATATTCGAACGTAATGTAAGTATATTTATGTACAAAAATGTACTTATATATATTATTTTGTTATGAGCGATTGTGAGCTGGGTTTCATTATAAATGCATATAATAATAATAATTAATGTATATATATATATTTCATATTGTTTTATATAAAATAATACTTTTATTTCGAGCAATACATACGCATTTAAAAACTGTATAACTTGTATTGGAGGCAATTTAATATTGAAATTTCTAATTTGCATTGCACGTTATCGTTTTTTATAATCAACCAATAATTACGCTCTCCATTTGTAAGCATAAATTGCTTTATTATATCCTAATAAACTGATAATAAAATGTTCGTTATTGGTAAGATTAGAAATTTAATTTTTATACGGATGGATTGTTCATGTTTTTAAAGGTCGATGCGTTTGCCCGAGTATAATTAATACATTTGTGTTAATATAAGTAGAAAAAGGATTCCGTTTGTTATCCCACATGATGCGTGGTTTGGGATTATGCCGTAATTTTCATAAATAACAATGCCTCGCCAGCCTACGTTAAGATTTGTAGTTTTACCGTCCGGATTTCACGCCGCAATTGCCACTGATTTTATAAATTCATTAATAACTTTGACACATGCATAAAATCGATTCATCACAAAAGATGAATTGTAATTTGCAGATTTAAGTTTTCTATAAATATAAGGCAGTTTGAGAAAACATATTATAATTTTAACTACATAATGTTTGCGATAAGATAAATTATAGAATATCAAAATGTTTAATAACTTAATTACAGTATAGAAAACTTGGATGAACTATGTATATTAAAATTTACAAATATTTTTGTTTTATATTGTACTAATGCACTGACAAAAATAATCTTACAAATTTTACCAAACTACACTCTTAAGAGTGTACGACTTACTTAAGCTTAGAAAAACTGTCTTGCCTCAAGATAATTACAGAATTAAAATTTCGTTAAGGATAAAGTTACTTCCGATAATAAAAAAAACGTTTTATTTAAATATTTCTTCCACCAAGAAACTATATATTTTGATACAAAACAACTGTATATAAAAATCTTCGGTGCTAATAATTTACATCCTTTTTCTGAGAAAATATTTATAAAAAAATATTATTTAATAATTAAATAAACATTTGTATTACATTACATAATGAATATAACAATATTTTAAAATATAAAAGATAATCAAACTTTAGGTTATGTTGCAAAATAATAAATTAAAAATGTATAATTTTACTATGGTTAAAAACAAAATTACTTTTTAAAAGATTCTCCATTATAAACCTTATATTATTAAATTAAAGTATTTATAATATTATATTATATAATATGATAGATGGCGTTGAAGAAAGAACTTTCCTGAATCAAGAAAATGCTGCTTCAAATTAAGGAATTTATTTTATTGTTCCAATAAATAACATTTCTTGCATATACTGTAACTTGTTTTCATTCAAAAAGCCATTTATTATATTAAATTAATCCAGTAGTATTCAAGAAACGTACTCTATTTGTTCAAGTAATATTTTTTTAAGAGTGGAGATAATAAAAGTAGAAAAAATAGACAAAAATGTAAATAATATTATAAATTACGGTCAGAAAATTCTAAAAATATGTCAAACATTACCAAATAATTGGTAAATACCATGATATTGTCTAATGTTTATTTATATTTTTGCTCACTTTTCCTCCTTTTATTATTTAGTTTGGTCAAATTTGTAATATTATTTGTTTTCTGTGTGCAGTTACGTGACTTCCAATATACAATTATAATATCGAATATTATATACATATATATTTATAACGTGTATTGATGGATGTAAGAATATACCCTACATTAAATACAGCAAGACTATGATATAGTAAACCAAAACTGATACAAATAAGCAGACTCACACCCTTCAATTTAAAAACTTCCGGACATTCGCTCAGAAGAATGAAAATAATCCATCTGATTTCTGCACAAAAATAATAATTTCTTCAATTACTGTATATATTATAATTTAACGACAACATAATATTAAAGCTTAATCAATAATGGATAATTATTGAATTGTAATTTAATATAATTAAAATCAACCTTCTTCTATATTATTATAAGCTTATTAGACAAATTTAAGATATTAGACATAAAACAAATATCTAACTTGTGTATCCAATATATTTTTAGTTTCAAAGATCACAAAATGTATACATATTGTTGTAAATATATATAGATACTTTTCAATCATTTATTATTAATAAAATAATACATATAGCAAATGTACATTTGTAATTTATTTTAAATTATTATAATAATTAAAGTTATATTTAATCTTTAAAATAATTTTATTATTTATGTTATACAATAACTTAAAAGAATTATTTATACATTTCATAAAATAGTTGTATGCAAATTTTAACTATATTTTTCTTATTACTTAAAATAATATAAATAGTTGATGCGAAATACAAATTTGATGAAAATATCGTAACCGCTGGACAATTCTGGAACCCTGAAACATACTACCCTTTATACAAGTAAGCGAGGATGTTGTGGTAACGCCAGGCTTTATGATAATTTATCGGAAGGTAAATTTAGGTGAAATTTATTATAAAAAATATATTAGGAAGTTTATTTATTATAATTAATGTTTATTGATCTATTATTAATATTCAATTGAGTCTATTAATATAAATCATGTTACAATTTTGTAACAAATTTGTGTTTATAAAGATATATCAAATATGTTATAAAATATTATAACTATCTTCAATGCAATTATTATATATTATTAGAAAATAGTTAATTTTGATACCTTACTCAATTAAATTATCTTGATTAAATATTACTTATTATAATAATTTATTTTATCTATAAATATAGATTAAATAAATTCCTTGTAATTAATATAATATTAAAATAATAAGAAATTTAAAGTGTAGTTATATACAGTTAAAAACGGTGTAAATCAATTTGAGATTTTTTGTAAACTTTTTTAAAATGAATTTTTAAACTTAGTTTTCGATATCAAATATATAAATAAATAATACATACTAAAAACAAAACATGTTATTATACTTAAATAATTATTTAAATATTTATATATCAACATTATTATTAATTATTAATCTTTAAATAACACAGTAGCAATAAACTTTACGAAAATGCAAATAGACTTTATCTCATTCAAAGTCTCCAATGGTTTCCAATCAATAAATTTCGATTTCGCTCTCGTTCTCACGTTTCCTATCACCTTCAACGTATTTGATGTTTCCGTATTTATTTATCGTGAGTCATCCACTCAACTAAAGTGTATCGTTCGCATAACGTGGTAATGACAGACATATCAAAATACGGTATTCATTTGTAACGCGATCTTAAAACATGTAGAGGAGTCAGCTGAATTAACATTTGTAAAGAGGGTGTCGTTCAGCAAATCAGCAATCATTCTGTAGTTCATTGACAATACCGGAAAACCAAAACAATATATTTTATCTCATTATATTTAGCAAATATAAACGATAAAAAGCGTTTAGTCAGTTCATTTCTGATTTGGCAGAAAAAGTAAAAGTTCCAAAAGTTCGATTCATCTTATGATACAAATTCTTTTTAAATCTTCAATTAATAAAATGTACACAATTTTCTTCAATATGAAAATATATTTAATATATATACATATAGTGTTATATGGTTATATTATTCTGAATGATATATTGTTCTACAGAAAATATATCTTCATTAAAACCATATACATATGATTTATATAACACTGAATGCAAAAAAATATTCAATAATTAACAAAACTAACTAAATACCACTTAGAAATTTTACTGAACTTTTATTATATATTTACAAACATTCATCTATATTACTGTAAACTCCAGTAATTTCTAACATTTTAATTTATTCATGAATTATTGTTATTTATAATAATAATTTACTAAACTTGCAGTAATTTTTAATAGACCTTTTTTCTTCGTGTTTGAACAAATATATTTTATTGAACTAACGGACATTATTTAGGTCTTGGATTATACTATTTGCTAATAAATTTGTAATATTATATATAATTAGTCGCAATGAAAATCAGTAAAGAATAAATAACATATTATATCCGCAAAGAATTGGACTAACCATGTGATTATGGATATAAACAAATAACAACATCAACTCTATTTTTAAAAATATAACCAAAAAAATGTCAATAAAATTATAGTTTGCTTTTGCTTAGTTAATTAGTTATCTTTTAATAACAAAATATATTATATAAACGTTTATTTAACAGTTGGCAGATTTCGTCCAATATAGCCTATTTATCAGTATACATATATGGAAACAAATGTCCCCCGTTATATGAAGTAAATATTATAGAAACGTGATCTCTCTATTACTATTAAACTAACATATATATATATATATATATAATACATACATTTTATGAATGTAAAAAATAGTATGACATTCATTTTATTTAATACATATGCTCAAATAACCATTCAAAATAAAGTTTATATATAATTTTGATTTTAATTGAGTACCTTTTTTTCTTGCTTGTTATTTACTGAAAAATGTTTCGTTTCTTTTGTTCTTGATTTATCAGAAATATACATTGTGCAAAAAACTGGGCAAAGTCACTCGAGTCTTTTTATTGCAAGTCAAGAGTCTTCGCAATGAACCTGGCGTTAAATCAAACACTACGATCAGAACTAGTTAAGATGAAATGGTAAATTTGACAGACGATGAAATTACATCGATAATTGCGTACGCCTTCCAGATACGAATTAATAATTGCGTTCAATCGGCTGCACTTAATCGATCGAATTATAGACAGTTCAAAAGAGTTACATTCAAATATACAAATATATTTAGTTCCACTTCTCCATACGTACGAGTTTGCCTATCTGAACATAAAATACTCGTAAACTACTACCATCTCAGTTGTGATTATTGTTTCACGAAATTTCTTATTACACTGGCAGACGTATCTAAACATCAATATAACCAAGAACAGAGCCGGTTGAACTCAATCTCTCTTTTTTACTGTAACGTCGGTCGTTTCACTCATTAAGTTTGATAAAAAAAATTCGACTAAAAAAGGTCGACAAGTGCGGCAACGCTTGCAAAAATGAGTTTAATCAAGATTCTTTTACACGAACTACGTATATGTATATATATTTCAAGTAGTCGTTTTGAGGATGAATAAATATGGCAACATTGTAAAATGGCAAAAAAATGCCCAAAACGATCAATGTATAAACAATTTTGGCGGTATAAGGAGACTCCTCAAAAACATTTTTTTTCAGGGCCATAGTTATGTAGCCCCAAATGGATAGCACCTCAAAACGACCAGTTGCCAGGTTAATATATATATATTAATATCTTTGGCACTCCGTAGTTTTAAGATCCTATAAATTTTGCAACAATGTAGAGTTTTAAAAAATGACCCCAAAAGTCGGGTTTAATATATAAGTTGATGGAATTTCGGGGTCCGACATCAAAATTCTGAATAGGAAAAAATATAGAGACAGATAATAATTCTCGCTCGCAAACTACTGTGCTGGGGCCCCCTAGGACCCTCGCGTTTTGGGTTTGGCTAGATTTTTAAGGAGGGGTGGAGGGCGCAGCCCCCCGCATCACTTGTGAGGGTGACCGAAGGCCGCCCGATGTGCTCCGCCATATTTTCTACAAAAAAACAATATTTCAGCACCGTAGTTAGGAGGCCCAGAAGTGGTAGCACCCCGAACAGGACTGTTGCTAAACATATATATGTTTAGAAAAATTTATTTCTATCGAATAAAATAGACAAAAGACTATTCCAAATTCGATATCTTTAATTATTGTGGTCAATAATATTGATTATTATATTGTCACGAAAATCTGGATTCACAATGCCAGTCTAAACAATATAGATTTTCTGCTTTTCACAAATAGCGAAAGAAGCAAATTTATTGATAAAATGGACATTACCTAACCTTTATTAAATGATTTCTCTTATTAAATGTTAATTTGTTACATGCTATACATTTCGAAATTTTATTTTAAAATAATTATCAAGTATGTTTCTCGGCAGTTCGAACAAGCATCGCGAACAAGTACGCGAGTCTTAATAGAAACGCCATTAAAAGTCAAGCACACAGAAGTGTATACACGGAGAAAGACGGTGGACATTAATGCTGACGTTTTGTAAGTTGTATTATGCAGTAGTCGCCGCGTACACAAGGAAACCGATGGTCTATTAGAGGACGGCATTAGTTCTGCACGTTATGTCGTAACAGCACATAATATCGTAATACAACATGGCTATCAGTGTATAGTTAAAATAAGGTTTGGGTCGACTGAGAACATCGCATCGCAAGTATCAAAAGCGATGTTTGAATTTTAATTTAAAAATCACTCGCTATCAAAAATAATATAAAAAATTCCAAGAACATCTCGCGGAAAGTTTATAAATATTTAGTGTAAATGTTAATTAATAAATAGTTAACGTTTGATTATTAAAATTATATAAATAAATAATATATAACAGAACTTGTATAAAATGTTAATAAATCTATACCGAAGTATTTAAAAATAGATATTTTGATATAATTGAATAAAATCGTTGCGTTGTGTCGAAAGCGTAGGATGTAATCTTGTTTAACATTAATACTGCCCGTCAAAAAAGGTTGCATACATTTTCCTATTCTGTATCATAAAGCAGGGATAATTGTGTTCATTTTGGAGTTATTATAAGACAGTATAGTAAAAGTTTGCGCAGAAATGTGCTCGCGCATCTCTATTTGATTGCGGTCTAGTTTGCTGCGCATATAATTACTATACCGCATTACAATAATTTTATAATTCGTGCAACTATCCCTAAATTGTGATATAGAATAGTAAAAATTGTGAATTTTTTTTACGTGTGTAAATGTTTCGTTTTATGTTATTTTTACATATTTATTTACTTTGCCATTTACAATTCAATGATATAATTGAAAAGTTATATCTTAATAAATCACTTTTCTTAATTGAACAATATTTTTATTTTCTATATAACCTTAATTGCAGATGTTTTCTGACAATTAAAACGTGTTTATCGTTTATAATCAAAGGAATAGTTATATCCATTATCTATTTTTTGTTCATATAAAATTCATATATGTATACCTACTGTGATGTTAAGTATATATCGAGATACAGCTGAATTTGAATTAATTGAAGTTTCTTCTTTCAATTAAAAAATACTATTGTAATTATAAATTAGTACATATATATATATTAAGTCCCAACATCCACATCATAAATTCAAGCAAGTATATTCGAACATAAAATTGGATTTATAGTTCCGGTGTATTGTGTCGTAAAATTCTTAATGACACATATGCAGAACTGTTAACATCATCAATAACAAGCACATGTGCAATTGTTGTTGGTCAAAATCACTCATCACACGTGGTTATAGGTCTATCCGCTATATCTAAATAGTATCACATCCGTTCAAATACGTCAGAGCATCATTTATAAAATTTCGTAGAAATCTTAGTTCCAATGTGTAAAATACATAACAGCTATGTATATATACGACATTGTTTATATAAACATTTTTTATAATTACTACGATTATAATTTATACTTATAATATTGATATAATAAATATCGTAAAATATTTTAATTATTAATATTGAGCATATTATCTTATGGCTGTTGAAGATTATTTTAAAATGTTAATCATTATACAGATAACCTCAGCATCACTTAATCAAAAATGTGTAAAAAATATATTAGTTATTGCAGTATACTAATTTTTTATAATGGAGAAAAAGTATAGAATTAAAATTGCTATACTGTATGACAATGCAATCGCTGGTGCTTATAGTTTTTTGTATTTACAGTTTTTGTGTACAATATCTAATTATTTAACGTTTCGTTGAAAAAACTTTTATCCATGCTAAGGTTACTATTCAGTTAGAGTTAATGTTTGTAATTTTATTATTACTATTTTAGCTAATATTAGAAAATAATTTGTACTTGAAAATGTTGTAACGACTCTTATACTACCCTAAATGTTTGATACTTTTCTCATTGTTTTTTATAATTAATGATCTTATTTTAATCTCAAATTGAAATGTTAAATATATATTATGTATCAACATAAAATTGTATGCTAAACATAAAGTATTATTTATATATTTCATATATAGTCCTTTGAGAACAGACGGCCTTTTTGTTTTTCATTTACGGGGGGAGTTGGGGGAGGGGGCCCCTAAAACGCAATAATATCGGTAACCTTTGCAACAAACTTCAAATTTGTCTCATAAATTATGGTAAAATAGTGACATAAATATAGTATTTTCATTCTTGTTTATGCTACGGTTTTACCATAATTTTCGAAATAAATTGGAAGTTTGTTTCATTCAGGGCCAGTTTCGTTAATTTTATAGTAAAATTTCCATTATATTTTTCTCCGTGTAATTATCATTACTAAATTTCAGAATGTAATTGTTACAAAAAATTATATCCATCCCGGTAGGCTACTAGTAAATTTTAGTAACTGTTACTATAATTTTCTCTCAGTGTATGAATAAAACAAAGAACTATATGTGTGTGTGTGTGTGTGTGCATGTTAATGTCCATTTATAGCACTTTCATTGAAAATGTAATTTCACTGTGTGAACTTAACGTCATATACGATAACATAATTCTCTTTGTTATAGATTCATTTACGAATCATTCAAGATCGCGTAATAGGTAGTAAAAACAGTAATGCTTGGACCTGTAATGAGAAGTCGAGTGAGACCCCCTGCGGCTTTGCTCCGTACGTAAACTGTTATCTTCATCAATCTGGTCTAAAGAGTCACGTAATCGCTGCACAAACAACCACTATTCATGGGGAAACTGTCGAGGACTATTATCGTGACTGTGTTGACAGGGTATATATGGCATATCACGTTAACCTCAGACGACAGTATATGGTACAATTGAGAAGAACTACGTGTTGCGATTTGGTCAGTACGGTAACAATCATTCGCAAAAGTAAAGCAAAGAGCAGTTCACTGGTCCATATTTCAAAATGTGGACCTACATTGCGAATGAGTTTTTCTAGATTAATATCGAGTTAAAGAATATGATGGGCCATTTGATAAAACCGTTCGTAAGGAGAAAATAAAACTGGCTTTAATTTTAAGTAGGACACAATAATATAAAATATGTCAGAATAGTATTACACGACAAGTTATAATTTCATCGCAAACATATTAACTTTAAAAATAACAAAAACAAACCACTCCCCACCGTAAAAATAATGTTTATTTATTGACAAGATATTATCTATATATAATGAATTATTTATATACTAAATAAAAATACTTATGCATTTTAAATATATATAGATATTAAGTTACATAAATATTCTTCTCGTCAGTATCGATTTTTAATCTTTAATATAAATTTTAAGAAAAATATATGGAAAACAGAATATAAAGATAAATTTATATGTCAATAAATTGTATTATTTAGTATATTTTATTATTTTAGACTCTATTATAAATATTTTAAAATTTGTGTTTTATATTGCTTTATTAATAATTATTAATAACCAATATAATTATATTGTTATTATAATTTGAAAATAATATTTTTATGCAATTAGTATTTCTTTTCTTATTCTTATATTTCAAATAATTGAGAATTCATACTTCTGAACATTTGAAACTATCTCCATCTGTCATGTATAGGCTGTACTACTTTGATATCATCAGAAAATATATCTATTGTCACTAATATATCATGCCGGCAGCACATAAACTCTATTATAAAACACTATTCGATCAACAACCAATATATTTGGAAATATTAAAAATTAATAAATAATGTCTTCATAAAGTGATTTTTATTATTATTAACAAAATTCAAATCAAATATTTATATCATAAATTACTCTAATAAAAAAATCTAATAAATACTAATAGACCTAATAATTCTATTGGATTGAATTTTGTCTAAGGAAATGATATGAATTCATAAGTTTGTAAGTTTCGCATTTATATACAAATAAAACTTTATATCGGTCATTGTAAAATCTTATCTGGAAACACCATAATTTATATATTTGGAACTGGTAGTTTGTATATAAGTATTTCTTAATGAAGTATACACATTAATTTTTGTAAAATCAACAAATTTCAGCTAAACAACAACATTCAATGCATATATGTCTGTTAATATATTTTATTTCATAATATATATATACGTTAAACATAATATGTAATAGAATTGTAGAAAAACAGTAAATGTGATATAAAATTTTATTTTATTTAAATTATAGAAATAGCTTAAAGAAATTACTTTCAATCGATTGATTTGAAAATAGAAAACTATTGAGTTAAAATGTAATAATACATCATTAATACAACGTTTCAAGCTATTTAATTTTCACCAAAATCAATTACATACACATAACATTTAATAGATAGTAACACGTTCAGTGTAGATTCTCGACATATTTTCTGCAAATAAATATTTATACTTGATTACACAAAAATAGTATTTAATTATGAAAATTGTCAGGAGCAAATATTTTAACATTATCAGGTATATTAACAAATTTTAAATATTAATATTTTTTGAAAATATTTTAATATTTTAAAAAATTAAAAAGCTACGTTATAAAATATCATACTTATTAGAGCTTTATAATGGATATCATGATTAGTATATTAATATTATATTAGTATTATGCAAATTACTATACTTTGTAGAAATTTGTCTAGAAGATATTGTATTGTATAGAAGATGTATAATCATTTTAGAAATATTTGGTTTCAAATCCCTCAAATACCATAATGTATAGTCATTTTTAATATAACATTTTTCTGCGTGCGTATATAACAAAATAATGTGTTTTTATTGATTTAATTATGCATTATGTGTCTTAAAATTATAAGTATACAAATTAATTAGTTTGTTGTAACACTAAAAAAATATAACAAATTTATCGTTTATACAAATTTTGTATCAATTTAAAAATGCGTCCTATAAACAATTTTGTTAATTGACCAATATCGCTCTAAATTAGTATAATAACGTTATTGCTTTATTAATATATAGTGATTAAAAACTAATTATATTTTATTATTATATATATGAAAAAAAAAATTCTTAATATGATCTTTTGTGCAATTCAATTTTAATTTTTTTCATTTACTTTTTTTTATTTCAAAGCTTGTCAAAGCGAAATCTGTCGCTTTATTCTAAAAAGTTAAAATTTAGTAATCAATATATCAAATTTATGGAAAATTTGAAATCAATTTTATTACCTAGAAGTAAACATGTATCTCTCAAAGTATTTTACAGTTTGCACAATTTTTTAATGCACCGTATATACATGTTACATTTAACTATGTAAAATTAACTCTGTAAAAAGCTATATGAATATAAAAATTATAAAAACACACAATAGGTATATAAAATCGTTTTTTTTCAGACCCTTCTATGCCGATAACTTTTTCGCATTGATGAGACCGTGTTTCACCTTCACTCGCCTTCTAGGATTCTTTCCATATAAAATTACGCGCTCAACCATAATTTTTTCCCGAATAGGCTATATCTATTCGACTTTAATAACTGTAATTTTCATCACTTCATCGATATTCGTCTATTATCACCTTCTCATTACATATGAACTAAAATCTGATAGTCCCGCAGGTAAATTTCAATTATCTTGTTATATTTTCATAGGCAGTTTTTTAAATTTAGCAAGTCAGATCACGGGAATGCGGCGGCTCAAGTTTTTGCAGGATTTAAACTCTGTGTGTGCGATTATCGAAAAACAAACGTTTCAAAAAATATCCAAATTGATAACACTTAAGGATATATTATGCTTCTGCTACTTAATTGGTGAATTAAGTAATGTGAACTCAACATGCCTATATGAAACAATTTTACGTGCAAACTGTTTGTATACGATGATGTCGGAATGCATAATCGACTCTTTGTGTATAGACTGCGTGTTGTTGCTAAAAAATTTATTTGTATTTGTTAATTATAAGCTACAGGAAATTAAAAGCTATATGTTTGATTCAAATTATGCAATAGATAATATAACGTTGAATGATAACTGTGACAGACTGTTCGTGCTAAAATTGAAAAATATAGAAATTGTTTTCTGCAACATCAGCTATGCCGTTAAATCGTTCAACGAAACCTTTAAATATCAGATCATTGGAAGTGTTGTGCATAGTTTTATAGAGCTTACATTTATTTTATATTTTTACATTTGGTACTTGATGGGTGAAAAAAGTATAGATATAGAT
>JABFQC010004085.1:0-13116 GCA_022817085.1 Psilanteris sp. ZL-2020 | reverse complement strand
GCCACTGATAGACCAGATTATGATTCTATTGACTCATCAGATACTCGAGTAATTTTACTTTTTTTTATAATAATTAGTTATATATGTATATTATTAAATTTATTATTTAAAAATTATTTAAATTAATTATTAGTATTTAAAATAAGAAAATAATATATTTTAATAAAACAGCTCAGAAATGAAAGTGACATGTTGCGAAGAGAACTTCTTATTGTTCGGCGTCTAGCTAACGAAAGGTTATCCAGGTACTTATTATAATTCTTTAATTTTTAAAGCAAATTGTTTATTGATGTTTTTTATAAATTTAATTTTGTTTTCAATCATAACTTTTAGAATTATAAACCTTGAAGCAGAATTGTCTTCTAGAACTATAAGTAATCATGAAGAAAGTCTTGAAAAAACTATAGAACAAGTAGAGGATAATTTGAAAAGAAGCACGGTAATTTGAAAGAAAATAATGTCGTTATATTGAACAATGTATTTAGATTTCATACTAATACATTTTTATTTCTTTACAGAAAAGAGCTATCAATGCAGAAAGTACAATAGCCTCACTGCAGAAAGAAATTGATAGATTATCGGTAACTGGATATTATTTATATAATTTACTTTCTATACTACGACTAAAAACAATATAACATTATATTATTTATTTTAGAATGAAATATCAATGTTACGTTTAGAAAATACTGAATTAAGATTAGCTGTAGGTTTAGAAGATAAAGAATGTAAACGTGTATCAAATGATAGCAAAATAGTGCGTGTTGCTACGGATTTAAAGGCTGCAGCATCTTCAGCTGAAATGTCACTTAGGTAAATTAATTTTAAATATTATTTTATAATATTACATTATATTATTTAATGCAATTAATAATTAAAAATATGTCTAATTCATGTTTAATAATATAATATGATAGTATATTATAGTAAGAAAGTGGAAAAGAAAATAAGAAAGTATTGTATATAAAAAATGGAATATAATTTTGTGGGTTGGTTTTATTTAATAGATATTTAGTTCTATTTAATTTATTAATTATATAAACAAAATATACAATAACTATACAATAATTATATATATGTGTATATATTTTATTTTTAGGCAATTAATGTCAGGTGTAAGTAATTTACGAATGATTGCATCAACGTTAGAAAATATAAACAGAAAAGAAGATGAAAAGAAGGAGTATTTGCCTGATTTTGAAGAAGATAATGCTGCTGGTCCAGCATTGTAACAAATTCAATTAATTTTATTATATATGACTCCTTTTAATTGCAACACTTGCATCGAGTTCCTAAGGCACATGAATCGATTGGATTATAAATCGAATAATCATTTGATCAACGAGCTCAAAAATTATACACTAAAATTTAGTTCTGTATTGAATTGTATATGTTTATTTTAATAACAATTTTCATATAATTTTGTTTATCAAATTATATGTTATACAATTTAGCGTACAATAATTTATTTATAAACATTTTTGAAAACTTGGAATTGAATGTATCAAATTGTGATATTAATTTTTTAAATTTCAATTTTTAAAACATACAAAAATGTATAATTTCTGAAGTTAAAAATGATTTATTTACATAATTAGTATATATTTTATCTTAATTAACAATTTTAGTATTATTAATGAGGTTTCTATTTAATTAAATTATATTAAATTTTATATTAATGCAGATAAATAATTTCAGTTTTATTTATATACTTTGCATTAGCAATATAATTTTAACAATTGATATAATTAAATCAAATATTTTTATTATTATTATTATCAATTATTATTTTAATTAATATATGTTAGTATCAATCTATGACTGAAAAAAAGTAAATAATCGAGCTTTTACTTTGATAATATTGAACAATTTAAACTTTAACATTTTTTTCTATTTTGTAATTACCTACAATACTTAAAAAATGTTAAATTCTTTAACATATGGTGCTTATTTAATTTATAGTGTTAAATATGTATAAAATAAATAAACATACATAAATATAAAAGTATAATGTATTTATGTATATACATGAAGGAATGATTATCTATAGTTAAATATGTTTATCAATAATCTATTAGTAACTTAATTTCAATTCATAGATATGCACACATGTGTATGTATATGTACTTATATGGATAAGGGAGTATTTCTGTATAATATTAATTGAAGTTTGAAATATTTTAAAAATATTTTCTACATACTATAATGCAAAAATTGTCAATATTCATTTTTTTATGTAAATTACATAAATTAAAATTTAATCAATTATCATTCTTTCATATGTTTATTTATATATATTTTTACTTAAAACATACTTGAACTTTTTTTATTTAGCAATTACGTTTATTATGAATCGTGGAGTGATTTGCAGTCATTCTGTTTGGAGTCACTCCATAATTTATCGAAGATAGGTTTACACTGTTCATTTATAATTTCTTAAAACCAAAGATGATCTGATATGTAAATATTTTTATTTACTCCATTTTGTATATGTATAAAGAATTTTTGTCTATATAGTAATAGTTCATTAAAGGTATCCTTTGATAAATGTATGTATTATTTTTAGATATTTATCATCATATAATGTATGTCATCAGTTTAACATTATTTGCCTTGATTTAAAAACAAATAAAATTTTAAAACGTAACAATTATGAGTTTGATTTATTAAATTTTAGTTAATATTTGTTTTAAATAAAATTTTTACAAAAAACTGAAAAATATTAATTTTATTTTCTACATAAATACATAATTAGTCATCAAACTCATCAAATATATGAAGTAAATTTGTTTGCGTCTCCATGTGATGGGAAACTGGGCAATCAAAGTCAGTTTTACACTCTAATTTTGTTTGAGTTTCCGTTGACATAATTGAATAAACAGTTTGCGTTTGAATATCAGAAAGTGCAAGACTGGGGGAAAATATATCATTGCACGTTTGTGTGTACATGTTAGTATAAACATGCATTGGTTCAAAATCATCAAAATCTTCTGTCGTTTGGGTTTCATTATTTGAACTTGATACAAAATATCGTGATAATTCATCTGAATCATCAAACAGTTTGCAATATTCTGCATCTGTTTGGGTTTCAATGCTACTACTATTATTAATATTTGATTCTTTCAAATTAATTCCATAAGTATCTTCTGTGAGTAGTGGATCTAAACTTGAAACTTCTGTAACGTGTTAAAAATTTTATATAATTTTTAAAATATATCAATTATGGCATTATATTTAAAAAATGTTAAAAGAATAGTTTTAAATCAATAATGTATTAATTACATTTATATGATTCAAATGATTTAAATGCACATTTATCATAATTATTACCTTTACTACAGAAATTTTCATTAGTATTTTGATATATTTTATTAAGATTATCTTGGTTATCTTCATCTAACTGTTCAAATAGAATTTTTCCTGGACTAGTTTGTGTTCCACATATTTTTTTATCTTCCCAAAAATCCTGTTATATTATAAATTAAATATATAATAATAATGTTATATTATATAGTAATAATATCACAACTAAATGAATTTTAAAATTATTAATGTTTTACCTGTAAACCAACATCATGTTGTAATGGTAATGGGCTTTCAGGAAAAAGATTATCATTTACAAAATTATTAGTCAGTTTTTCATCAAATTTAACAGTTTGTGTCTGAATACTTTTTTTGTGACGCTTTTTCTTTGGAATTAGATTTGTTTGTGTTTGTTGTGTTTTTTTATTTCTCATATATCGTCCCTGGTGTCTAATACTTGTCAGTCTTTGTGCTTTCTTTGGTTCATCCGTTTGTACACTAACATTGCAAGTAACTTTGGGCAACGAACTGACTAATACATACACAGGAGTTAGTTGCGCTTGTTTTTCAATCTGATATATTGAATTGTTTGAAAATAAATAAGATGATTGTTGAGTATCTTTTGAGGGTCCATTTTTTCTATAAGAAAATAATAATTTATATTTTTATATATATATAATTAAAATAATAAGATACTTTTAATATTAATAAATTAATATTTTACAGAAAAAAAAAAAACAGATAAACATTCAAAATAAATATTTTACTCTATATCAATGGTTTTAATAGAACACGTTATTAAAAAAACTCAGAGACTATAAATTAACAACATAAATATTTCACTAACCCTATAAGAGCTTTATATTTTGTATCCACAATATGGGAATATCTTTTAGCATGTGTCAACAATGCTTCGTAAGAATTAAAAACTTTTTGACACGAACAAATAAAATTAATACCACATACTTTAATGTGAGCATTTCTAGCAGCTTCTGTGGAAAAACTTTTAGGACACTGTGTACATGTATAAATTTTTTCCGCATGAACTTTTAAATAGTGCTGAATAATAAAATACAATATAATTATTAATTATGTATAATAATTATTTATATATATGTGTGTTTTGTATATTCAAAAATTTGTATTAGCATTAATAAAAATCTGACATATAATTTATTATTTTAAAACATACCTGTTTAATATATTTCATCGTTGTAAAATATCTATCTGAAGTAACTGCATATATACATGACTTTACAGGACAATGATATCGAACATTTGTAATTTTTGTTTTTTCTAAAGTTATCTTTTTATGCACACGTGCATCATGCATCCGAAATCGTGGTTCATTATTAAACATCAGTCCACACTTGACACATAGAATATTATTTGCAATGACACTCAGTTCTTCTTCCGATGGACAAATTATTGTACAAATATTATCAGTGGAACACCTAGTTTTCGGCATTTTAAGTTTCTAAAATTTAAAATTAATTTATAACATTAATGCTACATATTTAAAAGTAACAGTACAATAACAACTGCTAAATGCATTCTACAAAAAATAGTAGATCAGAATTATATACAGGAAATTGATTTAAATAAAATATACAAATACCTTGAATTATAATGGATTATTCATAACACTTATTAATTTTGTAACTCTTATAACTGTGAATCATTTATATCTGCATGTTCCATACACTTTTAATCAGAATTTAATGACTATAAAAAACTATTTTGTTTTATTATTTAGTGGTTAGAATCACTGAAGGATCAATTAACGAAGATTCTGCAAAAACAAATATTTTATGTATTTCTATGTACAGTTGTAACTATTTTTAGGTTACTGTAATTTTCAGTTTTATAGACCTTTAAAACCAGTCACTTGATTCCTTAAAAGTGAAGACTGAGTTGCTCTGAGTGTTTGAACTTCTAAAGTCTAAATTTTTACTTTTGACGTTTTGAATCCTATTTCCTATGTCTCTTGTTAGTTGTTACTATGAACACTTATTAAATTCAACTCAATAACATTATCATTGTTAGGTTAGGTTTGGAATATAGAGAATTATCGAGTGCTGGACGAATAGAAAACTTTTTGCAAACATGGCGAACGAATTTCATGAATATGAAGTATGAACGCACACACATATTTACATTTAGTAAATGTTAAGATAACACGGTAACAAAGTTCATATTTCATACTATTTTAAATTAAGACAATATGTGATTATTTTATTTCAATCATAGTCAGTGTATTACGTTTTTTTAGTGAATTATATTTGTATTTCATATAAATTTTTACTTTTAAGTATTGTAAAGTATAAAATGTATAAAATGTTTCTATCTAAGGTAAGTATTATAAGTTTATTTGCTAATATAATAATATTAATTAATCTACTCAAAATTTATCAAAATTATATGATTATTGAAATTATGTTCAATTTACAAATTTCATATTGTTAGTAAAACGATATATATTTTATTTAATGATAGTTAACAATAACAAATAACAATTTTATTTTTTAATTATTATACTAATAATCAATTTTACTTAATCAAGGAGTAATGTTAATAGAATATTTAATAATATATTCTTTATCTATTAATAAATCAATACAATTATAATTAATAACAAAAGTAATATGCTGATTATTTGTTAAACTTACTTAAGTATAACAAATTATAATTATTATATTTATAATTAAATAATTTAAATAAAAATTGAAGTTTATAATTGAAAATTGCAAGATTTATATTAGTGTTACAAAAACTGTTAATATTTCAGTTTTAAGGTTTATAATAATAAAAAAGATATAAAGTATAATAATTTATCAATTATAACAAAATAATTATATGTATAATAATAATTATATGTACATATTCAAATATATATGTATAATAATAACTTTTGTTTGTTTTTTTCTAATCTAATTTGTTAATTTTTTATATTTTATGAAATATTTTATTATTTTAGGCTACCGTTTTACCCAAAAGATTATATAGCTGTAAAGTATCATTACACGATGTTGTCATTGTTAGTGCAACCAGAACTCCAATGGGATCCTTTTTAGGATCATTAGCTACAATTCCAGCTCCTAAATTAGGGGCTGTAGCAATACAGGTATATGCAATGAATTTAGTCTTATTTAAAGTAAAATAAATTAATAATATTAAGTAAACTAGATATATTTTTTATATACTTAATTACTATAAATAATTAGTAATATGTTTATTTGTTTATTATTTTGTTTTGAAAATGTTTTTTTATTTTATATATATATTAATAATAATAACTATTTGTTTAGTTAATGAAGTAAATATATCAAATTGTATACTTAACTAATCTTTGTATATAACTGTTGAATAGACAGCAATAGAACGCGCTGGAATCACTAAGGAACAAGTCAAGGAAGTTTACATGGGAAATGTATGCCAAGCTTATTTAGGTCAAGCTCCAGCAAGACAAGCTACATTATTTGCAGGTTTAGAATTATTAAATTATAATGATAGTATAAACTTAATTTTCCCTTTGATTTCTGTATATTATAAATTATTAAAAAGTCATTTTTAATATTCACCTTTAAGAATCACATGTATTGTACAATAAAAATAATATAGCACATTTATTTTTTATTTGGTATTATATAATATTTTATGTTATATTGTCATTCACTGAATCTATGAATAAAATAGTTCTTTAAAATAAAGGTTTATATAATCTTTATGTGGAATTTGTTGTAAATCACAAAGCATTTTTCTTTAATCTAAATGAATATTAATTAGAAATATAATACATGTATCTTTGGATTATAATTTTTATTTCAAATTCAAAGTTATCATTGCAAATTATATTTGTGTTTGTGCTATGTAAAATTTCTACCTAAATGACTCATTACAATTGGAAACTAATTTTATTGAAAACAGGTCTTCCAAAGTCAACAATTTGCACTACAGTAAACAAAGTATGTGCAAGTGGAATGAAAAGCGTGATGCTTGCATCCCAGAGTTTACAATGTGGTCATCAAGATATAATCGTTGCGGGAGGGATGGAATCTATGTCAAATGTCCCATACTATTTAAAGCGGGGAGAAACAACATATGGTGGCATGAAATTAGAGGTAAAAAATACATATGATACATTTTTTTTTTAAATTGTATTTTTAGTATACTATGATTTGATAAAAAATCAAAATAATTACTATTTCAATATTTTATAAAATAACTTAATATATACTCTAACGTGTATTTGCACCACAAATTTCTATTTTAGGATGGTATTGTATTTGATGGATTGACTGATGTATATAATAAATTTCACATGGGAAATTGTGCTGAAAATACTGCCAAAAAAATAGGAATAACTCGTAATGAACAAGATGAATATGCTATAAATAGTTACAAAAGAAGTGCAGCGGCTTATCAAAATAACGCTTTTAAAGATGAATTAGTCCCTGTCAGTGTACCACAAAGAAAAGGAAAACCTGACATCATATTCACAGAAGATGAAGAATATAAAAAAGTGAACTTTGATAAATTTGGCAAACTTTCAACAGTTTTTCAGGTAAATTTTCTAGTTTTATTTAACAAATATACTTTTCATAGGTGACTCATCTAAGATTAAATAATTTGTATGTAGAAAGAAAATGGAACAGTGACCGCTGGAAATGCCTCAACTTTGAATGACGGAGCTGCTGCATTAGTTTTGACGACCATGGAAAATGCACAAAAAATGAATCTTAATCCATTAGCTCGAGTTGTAGCTTTCCATGATGCAGCTACTGAACCAATAGATTTTCCAATTGCTCCAGCTTTAGCTATACCTCCTGTAATTAATTATATTTAACACTTCATGCATTTAACATAAATTGAATAATGTTCATTGTATTTTCAAAGAATATTTATAATTTTATATTATGTAGAGTATTTTATTATTTACGAAATTTGTTTATTTTAATAAATAATATTATTATTGTAATATTATATTTAAATGGTTGTTATATACTTATAATTATTATTTCAATTTCTGTAGCTATTGGAAAAAGTTGGAATAAATAAAAACGATATTGCTTTATGGGAATTGAATGAAGCTTTCAGTGTTGTAGCTGTGGCTAATCAAAAGTTATTAGACATTGATAGCAACAAAATCAATATACATGGCGGAGCTGTTTCACTTGGGCATCCTATTGGGTTAGTATTTCTGTAAATATTAATAATTTATTAGTTAATTATAAATAATGATGTTATTTTTTAAATACATTATTTGTTAAACTTATAGTATGTCTGGAGCAAGAATTGTAGTTCATTTAGTTCATGCCTTGAAAAAAGGTGAAAAAGGAGTTGCTTCGATCTGTAATGGTGGTGGTGGTGCTTCTTCTATATTAATTGAAAAATTGTAAGTTTGCTATATTTGTAATTGTTTTTGGATATTAAGACTATTAGATAATCAACTTATTATGTATATGAATATTTTCACATGCTTGTTATACATTTTAGAATGTAAACCTTTATTTTTATAAATTTTATAAATGAATATACCTTTGTGAATGCTCATTTATATTATATATTATACAAAGTTATATAATAAATTATTTAAAAATACTATAATTGTTATTTGCCTTATTCCCTCTTTCTTAAAAATATTTCTTTAATAAATACTAAATTTGAACATAAATATAAATCGTTTCTCAGGTGCAATGCAGTGCCATCTGTACCATTACTAACTTTATATACGAAAGATCCTTGCCCACTGTGCGATGAACTCAAAAACGAGTTACGAACTCGTTTTGCTGGACGCTATCGACTAGTACAAGTAGACATCAAAGCTCCTGGAAATGAACAATTTTGGAAACTTTACCGATATGAAATACCGGTTTTATATTTTGAAAATGAATTTTTATGTAAACATCGGTTAAATATTGATTTATTGCAAGAGAAGTTGAGTGCTTTTAAACAGTAATTTACTTTGAAAACGAATTTATATACGCAATTCATTACTTTGCAAAAATTCCTGGTTATATTTTTTACATTAAATTCAAAATGAATTTAAATTGTTTATTTTGAATCAAGGTATACAATATCAGACAACTTTTTTTTAATAAAATAATTTGATTATTTTTTAAGTACACATTAATTGTAATCGATGATGGATTAAATAAAAATTAAATGTATTAATTGATAATCAAGTTTGTTAACTGGTCTATCACATACGATTAATGCAAAATTAATTAACAACTGATATTATATATAAATATAATAAGATAATTTATAAATAAAAATAAAATAATAAATAAATAAAAGTAATAATATTATTATATTTTTGTTTATAATTTATTTAATTTATATATAATATTTTAATATATTTCTTTATATATTTCAATTAAATGTTAATAAACAGTATCAAATTGTTACCATTTGCAGCTAACAACAAATAAGCATTTATTATATATATATAGATTTACAGTAAAATGGTTTTAAACTGTTAAAATTTGTTTACTAATTATCCGTTTATAACGTATTATACTTCGACAGAACTTTCTAGTTTAGCAATCATTATTAATTTAGTCCAAACCACAGCTATCATAAATCGTACATAACGAGTCAATGAAAATATTCTATCAAAAGTAGAAGAAACAAGCCACGGGCACTGATAAAACAAGCCGTCAGTGGCGCCAGTTCGGAGCCTGACCCGAGGACCTGACTACCATCATCTCTTTTTACGACACGACGGTCACAAGTGGTTTTTAAGATTCTGACGTTACTCTTCCAAAAAGCCTAATAAAACAATACAATTTATTTATAAACTATTAAATGAATCACGAGACAAATTTCAAGCAATGTTTATACGGCGTTGCAACGACACGCTGATACTGCAATTAATTTGTTATTAAGTTCGTTTAATATCGTTTCATTCAGTCTACAAATAAAACTAAAACTAAACCTGAAACCAACATATGTAAAACATCTTAGCCCAAAACAAAAAACGACTACCGTTAATAACAATACTATTGAAAACAGGTTGACAATAATTCTCGATTTGTTTCGTTTAAATAATAATAATAATTTTGAAATTTGTTCGGTCACCACGCGCGAAACCGCATAAACCGAATCATCATTATTATTATTTACACGCGGCCCATTAAACGAATCAACTTATTATCTAAGGAAACGATTTGGACCGAATAATGCCAGTCGCGCTCATTATCCTGCTTATCGCCACCGAAAATTGTGGCATTCGAGTCAAATCTAGTCGATCGTAAACAAGTTTTACAATCTCAACGTTGCATCGGCATATTATAAAATCAAAACGCAACGATTTTAGACCGAGGCAACGTCGAACCGTCGATCCTCTCGGTAAACAGCAAATGACTGCTGGCAACAAAAATACGGCTAATATCGTAAAAAGTGAAAGATCGGAGAAAACCCCGGGCGAATCGGCGCCCGGATCCGTCCCTGGGTTCCCCTCGCATTCTCTTCGGCGTGTTGCTCTTTTTTCACCCTTTCTTCCTGCGCGTCTCTCTCGCGCGGCAGGCCCCGCGCCGCGTCCGTCCTTGTCTCGTCTTCGGCGGCGAGCGCGCTTCTCCGTCGCACACGCTCGGTCTCCGTCGTCGGTCGCGCGTTCACCGGCGAGCAAAGCTTGTCTCTCGAATCGGTGAATGCACGCGCTAAAGGCCCCGAGCGGCGCCGAGAACGTCCAACGCAACGCGCTCTGTTGCTCAGTGCTATACAGAGTGTCGAGCGCGATCCTTCCGAGCGTCGCTCTCGCTTTTCAAATTTTCGCGGGCCGCGCTCCACCAAAACAACGTGCTATGTGTTTCGCTACGTTTCCGTTCGAAATCTGCACGCGACGACGCAAAATGTGAATACTTGTTCGACGACGCCGAGTGTCGATAAAAATCATTTACAATTGCGATCGAGTTTGTTTACAAATGACGAGTTGTTTCAAAATGTGCTCCGGTGTTGCGTGTTGAGTTTCCGTGGATTTTTATCACTTTCATCCAAGGTAAAAACACTTCTGTTTGGTATTTTTGAGTCCGCCGCTTTTTGTTTTTTTTTCTCTCTCTGTAATTACGGTCAATTTGGTATAGCCTTTTTTAACGATTTTTCGATCGTCCCACCCCGCCCGAATAACCTGCGCGTTCCGAATAGAAAATCGTGATTTCTTCACGACTATTTGAACGTGATTATGTTAATAACTATGGATATTGATATCAACATCGGTATTCGTTTCGGTGCAATAAGTTGATGAA
Organism: Psilanteris sp. ZL-2020; assembly: GCA_022817085.1. Lineage (NCBI taxonomy): Eukaryota > Metazoa > Arthropoda > Insecta > Hymenoptera > Scelionidae > Psilanteris > Psilanteris sp. ZL-2020. The sequence goes on along the minus strand of JABFQC010004085.1, from coordinate 1,564 downwards.
TCGGTATCGAATCGCAGGTCACCGCGATATGTGAAAAAAAAAACGATACAGAATACAATGGACAGTGGTCGTTGTCACTTTATTGCTATCAGTTTTCAAAAGACGTTCGTAAATACAATTAACGCGTAACGTTATGACTGTTCATCAAATTTCATCAAAAATTCATCAAAATTCATCGATCATTAGTTTATGACAGTTTCAGTTATTAGACGCATCCCGTGTTTGTTATTAAATATATAAAGTGAAACGTTTGAACAGCTTTTAATGGGCATAACGATTGGCAGTAGCATTTGGTTTTCCATCACAATTGTACAAACTTGTATAAACTTACCGGTTTCGACGAATGCCACGAATTCTTGTAATAGTTCAAAATTATAATCATATTTGTTTGCATTTTAGTTTTGACCGTGTTTATGATTGATTTTTAAAATAATTTAAAAACAATTTTATATTTATTTTTATTCCGTTTCCACGCGTTTAATTAATAATAATAATAATAATAAACCCCATACAAATAATTAAACAAATACGAACGTTATATAAGCATCGAATAATACACAAACAGTCAAATGGGAACGGAATAGTTTATATACCATGGTTACTATGAATGCTCCTTTAGAGGATATTGGTGTAGTGTACATAACTGTACCGTGACTTTATATTTGATTTTTAAAGCGATTGCTTACAACAGCTGTTCAAAATAAAAGTGCTTCTCGGTTATTCTCGAATACTGTAATTAATATTTTACCCGTAAACACGTCGAAAGAAGTATTACACGCGTTTCAAAAAATGCATTACAAATTCTATTCGGTTACCAACGTTGTTGAAGAATATTGATTTCGAATCGAACAAAAAATTACGGATTACCAAAATAAACCGAAGCACGTTATAAAATAAACAAACCCCGAACAGTCCTCGGTTTTAGAATTCTCTTTTCTTTCCTTTTTCCATTTTCAAAATTTCCATTTCGAACGCCACCGCGCCTCGGCTCACGCGGCATTACGATTCAAATTTGTTTGTAAATCTATACGATCAAAAAGCAAACGATCCAATAACCGTTCGGTCCGGATTATCAATTTGAGCCTGTGTATATATAGTTATTTTAGCGTGACGGTACTTTTCCAATCGTAAATCAGTAAAGAACCGACGAAAAAATGTTTCTTGCTTGAATCCGGCGAGGAGGAATTTGACGCCGCGTTTATCTTGATTAATTGTTCATGGTAAACAAAATTTGAGAACCAAGCGTGGCTTTAAAGTTACAAATGTATGTCAATCGCGAGAACGATCAGTAAATATTCTTTGTCTTTCGATGGCGTTGGTATTATCTCCGGCGGAGGTTCGTCATACGTGCGAACATTTTTCGTGGCATCGTTGACTCGCGATGGACCCAAGGTTTTCTCAAGGTCAGTCAAGGTGTGCTGGCGTTGGGAACTGCGATACACGCGCGCGCGTACACACACACACACACACGCGCGCGCACACACACCCACAAATACTCGCGGAGCCAATGCACAGCCGAATCGCCGCGACTGCTGTCACAAGTAGTTTTTAACCTGGTCACAAC
>JABFQC010004084.1:0-13119 GCA_022817085.1 Psilanteris sp. ZL-2020 | reverse complement strand
AAAAGTTATCTCCCATTACTAAAAAATGGTTGTAAAGACATATATGTTATAAAAAACAATTTTATAATATTCTAATAAACAAAACACTAAACCGTTGTAGTAGACTTGGAGAACCCCCTTAATATATTTTAGACTCTTACATTATTCAAACTATAGCGTTTTCATAATCCGTTTGACTGTTTCAGTCAAAATTGTATATCAAAATTAGTTAAACAAATGTTTCTAATTTAAGTCAATAATAATACATAAATATGTTTGACTATTTCAGTCAAATCATTTATTTGTTTTAATACCAGCTAAACAATTTATCTATTTTAGAAAAACTTTTATCTGTACTAGTCAATTTTTTTTTCCGTGCATATTGTATATTGTATATTTTATAATAACAAAATTCAAAATCGTGGATAGCCAAAAATTAACTTTTTTTAAAAAGACTCGCAATTACTGTAGAAATTATTTGTGATGTCATTTTACTAAAAATAGTAATTTTTCATTTTAGCCTAATTTTGCCATTTTGGCTCAAAAATACCTTTTATCGGGCTTTTAATGACTCAAATTATCTTATTTGTTGATATAAATTAATTTCGGATGATATTGAGAAATTTAATTTTTTGCTTAAAATTCGATTTTTCTGAAGGGAATCGTGGATTTTGTCAAAAATGGTCAAATTGACTTTTCTCAAATTGACTCGAAATGACTGTATAAAGTATTTGCGGTATATATACATGACAGAAATGCCAATATTAGATTTTTTGACAAAATTGGTAAATTTTTGTTGATTTTACTGAAAACGGTAATTTTTCATTTTTGCCTAATTTTTTCATTTTGATATAAATCAAATCTGTATGATTTTAAGAAATTTAATTTTTTGGCTAAAATTCGACTTTTCTGAAGGAGTATTTCTGAAGTCGTGGATTTCATTAAAATTAGCCAAATATTTCGGTTTTTTTCATAAAAACTCAAAATCACTCTAGAACTTCTTTGCAGTGTATTTGTAATGTATTTGTTGCCTAAAATCGGTACATTTTTATCGTTTTTACATTTTATAAGGTAAAATGTATAGTATGCGATAAATTAAAATTAAAATGTGATAATTAAACTATATATGCTATTTTCATCACGTCAAAGATTATTTCTAAAGCCGCAACTGTAATAAATGATAAATGTGTTATTTTTTTAAAATTAAATATATTCTTCCACAATAAAAAAATTTAACTTACCTACTTGTCAATGAGATTTAAGTAAATACCTTAAATGTAGTAAAAATCCCTAGAATACGACCATAACACTTAAGTGTTATGCCGAATACAGTAAAGTAATGAAAATGAAATATATAAATGATAATAAATTAATTTCAAACTTCATAATTCAAATCCATTTCAAAAGTTTTCTTACACGTCTCCATTCTTTACCAAAGTCGTACAAACAAATTTATAATGTATACTAGACAAAATAATTTTTCGACCTATAATATATACAATAAATCATCGCTTACTGTGGAAACTATATAAACAAAAGGATTTGTTTAATAATTAAAAATAAAACAATACAATTCATCCAAGTTCGATTGCAAACGCACCGAACTTGCCAGCGCCGCAATCTGGTTTCTCTCGTAATATCCGACGATACCAACTGGCAATTCCATTTATTTATGTAACAAGCGGATCATAATGCCGCGATTTAACATCGAATTGTCAAAGCACGGAATCGTGCAATGGAAAAAAAAAGAAAACATTCCGCTCGGATCGATCAGCATTCAATCTTCTTGCGTGTAATTTGTACGCAAAAGTGAACTCGGATGTGAATGAAGTTCTTGTTTTTTCATTCAGACAAGTCATTGAGCGAGAAGCACGAGCAAAACAGTCGATCGGTGCGTACGAAACTACGCCATTTCAAACGATGATGTCAATAATCCCGATCGTTCGCAGATGCATCGCGAATAGAAAATCACTCAAGGCGGTTGAAAATTTTGCTTAACAGGTGTCAATTTTCCCGGGCGTCGTTTCTTTGGCTTGTAATTGAAATGGAAACTGTAAATAGTATTCCGTATTTAACGAGAGAAATTGAATTCTAAATTAGTCGTTTCCGTGAATGGTCTGTGTATCGGGAAACCATTTACGTTTATCGACGGAAAAAAAGCAAATCTGGTACGATGAGTATATTATGTCACACTTCTTATAAGTCTTGTTTGCACGTTGGCCTTCTGTCAAGTAATTACCTTATAATTAAGTTTAATTGCAAAGTTTTGTATCAAGGAAAATGAAGGGGAAAAAAGGCTCCTAGAAAAATGTTTATTTTGATGAAATAAACTGTGACGACATTTAATTCGTGTTATCTTAATTTTTGCAACACCAAAATTTAAAAGTATATTTTTGAAAACGTACTCACGATTTTTACAAGTATTTGAGAAATGTTCCATGACGTATAGTAAAATATGTTAATCGTTTAATCTTTTTTTTTTATAAATTACAATAAATTATATTAATCCTTACGACTTAAAGTTAAACTTACGAGTGTTAAAGTTTTAAGGAACTTATTCTTTTTATTATTTTATACTGGAAAATTTAGTTTAAAAATATAATCCTGCAAATTTTACCACACTGACAAATCATAGTGCTGCGAACTATATAATGGTTGATATTTATAATACTTGTGTACAGGAAATTAAATTTTATAGTTGAATTTATTACATTGCATAGTAATCAAGTTTGGATCTCTCAACGATACTTATAGTTCATAGAACTATTTGATAAAATTCATTTTATCATGGTTCGTATTTATACGAACAATTAATTTATTTGTTTTAACTAAATATAGTGTTCAAATTATGGTGATAGTGTTCAGATTTACAATCAAAGAAAATATAACTTTAATTCTTTCAACTATAACTATATTTTGTAGTTACATTCAAGGATGTTTTTATTTAAAGTTGAAAAAATATTATTATTACACTAATCACAGTTACCCAATTATAGAATTTGAACGCACGACCTCACAGTTCCGAACACGAAGCATTGACCACAAGCTATTGAACTTTCGTGAAAATTAAAGAAATTTAGGTATATTTAAGATTAACTTTAAACACGATGTTTATATGAATTAATATTAAATTCAAATCAACTAGCTATATAGTTGAATGAACTATTTAAAGAAATTCAAATAATTTATTGTGTAGTAAAATCATCTACATTTAGAATTATATTAACATTATATAATTTGTTTATTCAGCTATGTATTAATTGTTTCAGATAAAAATAATAGTTTTATTAAAAAATACATTTAACTAAGAAATATGGAGGCAAGAAAATAAATAATAAACAAAGGCATATATAATTAAGTAAATAAAATTATAAAAGAAAATTTTAAAGGTTGCATTCTTCCCGGTACTTACACCGGTATTAAAAATTAAAATTTTAATTTAAAACTAAGTATTAATACAAACTAATTGTTAACAATTTATTATATATTATATTTATATTATATATATTATATTATATTTATATGCAATTTATTATATATAACTTCAGTTATCCATAAATAATAAAAAATATATAGTACATGGCATTGTAAAAGTACCGAAAAAAATACATTCTTGACCAACAGAAATCAAAAAGCAAAACAATATAAATCTTCATTACACTGAAAAAAATATTCTTGCAAATTTTACCAAACAAGATGGTAACAGTAGGAAAAGTGAGCAAAAATATAAATAAACATTAGACAATATCATTTTGTTATTATCATTTGTTTGGTAATATTTGACATATTTTTGGAAGTTTGTAACTATAATTTATCATATCAGTTACATATTTTCCTATTTTCCTACTTTTATTATCTAGTTTGATAAATTTTGTAAGATTATTTTTTTCGGTGTACATTATAACTTATTACTTATATAAATAAAAAAAAAAGTACACGTCGATGCTAAAAACGCGAATTTCAGTTCGAGACATTTCGACTCCACACCATTCGAGTTTTTAATATAATTAGAATATATCACAATGAAAATTGTGATTTTTTGGCTCCGTAAGTAAAAAATTGCCACCTTAATTCCCGTCTATACGCATCCCGAGTCTCCTATTTTTGATGGCTAATTACTTCTAACCCAATAGAAGTTTTAATCAAAACTTCTATTGGGTTCGCGCGAGAACGGCTATAAATTGTAATTGTGCGGCGGTGTAAAAATGACAAAACGCATAAATAACCAAATGCAACGCGCTAGTAAAACAGCAGCAATGCGCGAGCAGCAACAACGAGGGCATTTACTGAATGAAATTTCATTTCAATGAAATTCAATAAACAATCCCGCGATCGACAAAACTCAATCAACAACGTCATAAAGATACCACGATTGATACTGCTTACAATATAAGATATTATTATCTCGTAAGATACGTACGTCTGTTACGAGCAACACCGCAAATGTTATATTACACACGAAACACTCGGATTGTTCGGAAATTGCTTCTGCCGAAGAAAGCAAAGGAAACTCGTGGATAATCGTTTTTGAAATTTCCGGTTCGGCGTTCGCGTTGCGCGATGATCGTGGCGCCGGAAAAAAATGCCCGAAAACTATATACATTCGCGCAGAAAAGAATATTTTTGCTGCGACAATCGATGCACGAACGGTAAAATAATTGCGAATATTTGACAATAAAGTAGTCAGATCGATATCTGCTTAATAATTCCTAAGCAACGATGAGAATTTGAATTTATTAATGATTTACTATAGTATTTAGTATTTGAGTGAAACTTAATTGTTTTACTCAAATTGTTTTAATGGAAACATTTTGGTTAGGATGATAGAGTCTTAGATTAAGATATTAGAGGTCTTACACAGAAAGAATAGTTTTAGAAATAAATACTATATTTATTATAAGCATGGAGTATTTAAGGGGGGGTTCTTCGAGTTTAATGCAACGGAATAGTTTTTTTTGTTTTGAAGTATTAAATTTTGCTTTTTTATAAAATGCACGTATTTGCAACTATTTTTTGATGATGGAAAATTATTTTCGTATAATAAATTTATATTTGCAAAGGACATTCTTTGCAAATAAAAAAAAAATTATAAAAAATTAGTCGACTCGTTTTTTATTACCTCGAAAACGAGTCTAATATTTATGTTTTTAATATTATGTTAAATTAATTTTATTAACATTAAATAAATTTTACAAAAATGAAACAATAGGACAAATTATCGAAAATATAACAAAGTCTGCAATATCTGTCAAAAATCGCTTGAAGAACCATCTTAAATTTGTAATTTAAGAATATTTACATTGCAAAATATTGCAATTGAAATTTAACCAAATGCGCATTTTCTGTGCCAGGCATTTCATCCAGTTATTTGCAAAAAATGATCAAACAACTTTTATTGTGAATTTTGTTAAAAGCGTATAATAATGAAACAAAATTATAATAAAATTGTATCATTTATAAACTTATGACATATTTTATAAAAAATTAACAAACGATATCGAAAATGTGGGAGACAAACGGAGATTACGATTTAACATAAAAATAATTTAGTACACGGAGAAAAAAAAGTATTAAAAATGACTCGTCAAAATAGCAAATATGTGACAGTGATGTTCAATATTGAAATAATACAAAAATATCAAAAATTTTCACAAAAATACGCGTAATTTTTACTAATTTTATATGCATTATTTCAAAATAAAACACTACTGTCACATTTAATATTTTATGAGTTTTTAATACTTTTTCTCTTCGCGAACCAAATTATCTTTATATTAAATCGTAATCGTAAAATATTTAAAAAAAGATTCACAGAATATTTCCGGTGACAATAATTATAATTATTTACTAACAACCACGTGTCAGAAGGTTCACCAGTAACCAAGTCTTTGATTAAAATTTCTCGTTTCTGTTTGGCCCTATCGAAGTGATTAGTATAATATCATTTACATATCCCGAGTCAGTCAAAAGTTAACCGAATCCGGCAACGTTAGGTTTCGTTTCAATTCGCGATTGAACGCGCGCGTATTAGTCGAAAGCAATTTCCCATTTGTCTGCAAATAATCCAGCGACGTCGCCGAATGACGTATCAACATAATCCACGCGCGGTAAAGAAATGTAAATGCCCGTGAGACGCACGCACCCGATGCCAAAAAAGAAATCGCGCGCGATTATGGCAAACCGTTAAATTGTATTTATTAATGCGTTAATAACGCCAGATCAGAGCGGAGATTGCGCGAGAAGAGTCGGAAATAAACAAACGCGACCGAATGCCTCTGCGCGTCCCTCTCGTAACGGTATCAGCACGTGAGATTTCGCACTGGAATTATTTTTGCCGTGAGAGAAGGTCTGCGCCACGAGAGCGCCTCGATATAAACACGGCCACAATAACGCGCGTTTATATCCCCGCGACTTTGCGCGCTTTTTATCGATTGTTTTTGCTTGTCTATCTGCTTTGGTTGCGCCAACGGTTCCGTTCGAATTTTCTGCCGAGACAACATTCTTGCGCCGTTTTTACGACCGCTGCCGAATGAAAGTGCGCGGAAAAACGCAACGATTTTGCGCCGCGGTTGGCGGCCGCCGAGTTTGTTGTAAACAGTGAGAATCGCGAGGAACGATGATGTCAATAGCGAAAGTTGAGGTGGTTCGGGAGGTAAAAATCGTAGCACGGTATGGTAAAATGAAACGTGATTTTTTAACATCGTTAAAGAACGTCACGTGACGTGACGATAGAATAACAAATCTCGGCTTGGATATAGAATCTAAATTGAATTGTTATATATTTGTCGTATCAAAATGGAAATGAAACAAAACAAGGTCAATGCTAAACGGAAAATTTTTTGAATATTTGATTTTGATTTGTTTTCAATTTTCGCGATATATGAAAATGCAAACATGCAATACTACTCTAAAAGAAAAAAAAATACTTTGAGAAAAATTTCTATTAAAAATTATTGTGACAAAACAGTACTTCGATGCGATGTTTGTCAACAAAGAATGATTACCGTTAAAACATAGTAAAAAATATAAGGAAATCGAAACAATGTTTACGATATTTAGGGGTAATTTTTATGCGTTGACAAACATCGCATCAGAATTCTGTTTTGGCACAGTAATTTTTAATAGAAATTTTTCTCAGTGTAGTAATCGTGGGATTGTTTTCTTCTCAATGTAGATTTTTTAATGTAATATAGTGATTATTGCATAAATAATAATGTCTATTATATATATAAGAATATTTTTTACGAATGCAACTTTATCCTGCAATTGTTATAAAATATACTAAATTTTACAAACATTTTTTCCGGTTTAACATAATTAATATTAACATATTTTAGTTTAAATAAACCACGTATATAATATAGTATACTGAGAAAAATAAGACAAATCTTGTAAATATATATATATTCAAATTACGTTAATATTTTTAATATACTATATACACGGAGAAAAAAAGTATCAAGAATTACTCATCAAAATAGCAAATTTGTGACAGTGACGTTCAATATTGAAATAATACTTAAAATATCGGAAATTCTTACAAAAATACACGTAATTTTTAGTAATTTTATATGCTTTATTTAAAAATAATATACTATCACATTTGATATTTTATGAATAATTTTTAAAACATTTTTTCTTTCCGTGTAGTAATATTTATATGAACTGTGCTCCGCTTTGAATATATTATACATATATATGTATAATATAACTATAGTTTCGTACATATAGATATACAAGTTAAGTATATATAATACATTGCAAATCATTGAATATATGTTTCTCCGTGCAATTACTCACGTACACGAATCAATTTCACAAAAAAAATGTCAAACGAGGGTATAATAAAGAATATCAGAATAATAAAGACACCAACGGACGCAACGCCGATCGATAAACCGAAACGTCGCCGATTTGACAAACCAATTTCCGCACGGCGAAATCGGCCAACCGCGTCTTACCTTCGGCAAAACGCTTCATCGGATCGCCGCGAGTTCGCAGCGCGCGCTATGATGGCGCGGAATTCTTCGGGTCAACATTGTCAAAAAACAATGTCAAAAAATGCCTGGTGGGGGGAGGGGTAAAAAAATCCGTGTCAATCCGAAAAACGTGGCGCGGCGGTGCCCGAACCGCGCGCGGATGCTCGAATCCGTGCGACGGAAGAGCGAGACCGAGAGAGACGGAGAGAAAAAAAAGAAGAAAAGAAAACGGAAAGCCCAACGATTATTCCGAGAAACGCGCGTTTTCTTCTTCTCCCTTTTATCGCAACTCAACTCAGATTCATAAAACCGAAGCCGAGGCGGTTTATCCCGCGCGCATGCGCGGCCCCGCAGTCCCTAAAAGAAATGGCCATTATTTCAGCCGCGCACGATCTTATTCATAAAACTTAATAAAATTGCGCCCAATAAAAGCAACAGTTCACTTTCCGATTCTAAGACTTTCCATTACGGCCGCGGGCAAAAATGGAGGAAGCAAAGAAGGAAAGAAAGAAAACCGACTCGGGCGTTTTTAGTCTCGTTTTTCACGGCGCGCCTCGCTCGGCGCCGATCTTATTTCGATCGTAAAACGAGAGGAGGATCAAGTACAAGGTTACGCGCGAGCTTAATAGAGCCGAGAGTAGCTGAACCTTTATTCCGATCTGTACTGCCTCGCTACAACAGGAACATGATAATTGCGCGAAGGTAAGTTATGGCTGGCGGAAATGACGACGCTGAAAAGGCAGGCCGGGGACTGCTCGTCCATCTCTCGGTGCGCGCGTCTTTCTTTCCTCTTCTATTAGCACCGGCCGGGCTCTCTATGCAAGCAGAAAGACAAAACGACGCGAGACGTGCACTTTGCCGCGAAACAAGAGAGTCGATGCCGAGTCGGTTGTGAAAGAAGTCGAGGAAGCCGTTGACCTATCGCAACGTATGCTGTGGGGTCTGATTGGCTTCGTTAATGGTAGCCATTAACGGTAATGGGTCAGGAGGTGTCGGAGTGAGAGAACCTTCGTTACAAGTCGCCTCGCGGGTCTTTGTCTCGGCCACACGATTATTTCGAGCCACGCACCTCGTTGGCCAATTTTGCCCGGACTCTTTAAGGGCCATCGAGGGTCGGTGGGACCAAAATGGCCGATTTTGGTTAAAGGTGGAGTCTGTAATTGGAACCTCGTTCGCGTGTGGTTCAGGGTGATGTATTTTGCGGACATATTTGGGTGTATTAATAAATCGTAGAAACAGAAAGAAATACGGAAATGTTGCAGTCAGTATTACGACTGGTGGGGTCAATTTACGATGGGCAAACAAGCAGATTTTATTTTTGTTGGATAATCATTTAATATTTCAGAGGAAAAGGTTTTCGTATAAGGATTTCGTGGAATTGGGATAGGAATATTCTTATGTTGACTTTGAAAATCATAATATTTACGTTAACAGGGTTTTTGTTTACAATGAAAATTCTGGTATTTACTTTGGAAAGGTCTTTATTTACATCGAAACATTCGTCACTCATTCTATGTCACATTTTCATTTGAATACAAACGCATTTATATAACATATTAAACTTCGCCGAACTATTAATATATACAAATATACAAATCATATGTACATAATATTAATATAATACAAATGTCGAGCTACGACCTATACACATCCCCCTTCCTCTAATTACATAATAAAATTTGGCAAATACATTTTCCCGCGAATCTGGTCGCAATTGCTATTGCAGGTTTATTAGTTTACACCATATATAATACGATATATACGTACGAGGGATGATGAATTCGGTTGATAATGCGATGCTAACAAGAACAGAGTTGCGTTGCCTTTGATGATCTATTAACTTATCAATTAATTTCAATTAATTAATTTTAATTACATTCATTTAATGTTACAGTAATAACATCAAAATCGGTAATTGATAGATTAATTTCTATTTACGTATCATATATAAAAAAAACATTTGTATATGTATATATATATTTAAAAGAAGCTTTTACAGAATCTATACCTACCTGTGCCTGGATGATTGATAAGTTGACATTTTGCGAGCGCAATTTAAGAAACTACTTATTTGATTAATATAACAAGGTATTCACGCACACGCACGCATACTTACGCACATATATACACCGTCGTGGAAAAAGTTGTCCAGGTTCATCTTCGCGCGGCACTTGATGCATGTCGATAGCGCTACGCATAACCACGGATAATTACTTCCATGAAAGGAATTATATCGTGTTTGAGAAGTTCGCGTAAACACGCGGCGTAATCAACGCGGGAATGCTGATGAACGAACGAGACATCGTCGACTTTTGCTCGAGCCGCGCATGCGAAAACACCCGTGTCAAAATAAAGTTGCCGCGCGCTCGCAGTTTCTTGAACCGCCTCATCAAAGATCCTCAAACTTAATTAATCTCGCAAAAATATGCAAAAGAAACGAAGAGTCGCTTATTTAATATCGCGCCGAGGAGGAATGAAGAGATCCGCGCGAAGAGAAAAAAGAAACAAAAGAAGAGGGAAAGAAAAGGAGAGAAAAAGAAAGGACGCAACAACCGACTAAACATCCTTAATAAAACTAATGATCTATAAATATTTTGTCCGATCTTAATGATTATGTTTATCAACCGTTTCTGGCCATTGATTATAATAATTTCGCGATTCTATTTAGGTGCGTTGCGGGTTATAATGGGTTACGGTAAATCCACTTCTTTTTGTTTGTTAAAGATGGCCCATTGTGGCGCTTTTTGTAGAAAATCATTTAAATGCATCTGCGGTAAATGATGTACCGCGAGGATATACGAACGGAAAGTAGTAATTTCTATAGGTTAACTCTACCTTGTTCGTAGATATAATCCCCACAAATTGGTTTCCCATTGATGACTAAAAAGCACAATAAAATTAGTATCATCTTCCATTAATGGATGTAAATGACCTTCAATTATATTCGCGAAGAAAAATAAACGAAAGTGCGCGCAAAAAGAAAAACGCTTTTAACATTAGCTTCGCGGATCTTGTTGCGATCCGTAATAAACATGCAAAAAACCATAAGGAGAATGTTTAAATGTTTTGTAATTCAAACACGCGTGGTAATGATAACGTGTATATATATATATGTATAAATATATATATATTATATATATATATAGATAGACGGGGCAGCTCGCACTGTTCCGCGTATAATGTGAGAAACGAAATAATTATAAATAAAGCTAAACGATGATTATTCGCGATAAAAATGAAAAGTGCATTTTGGACGGGTTTATTTGTCATTCTGTTAAATTGACGCCGGATAACTTTGGTTTCAGAAAGCATCTATTGGCAGATAAGAGCGCCTGCGCGCGAATTTACATACGTTACGGTGCGCGGGAATTTTCAATGACGTTTGAGTAAATGTTCGTTCATCTAAATATCGAAATGATTCTAATCAATATTGAAGTTGTTGGCGCGTACACTTTGGGTGTAGTTAATTTTGTCATAACGAGGATTGTTGTTTATACTCCGAGCAAGGGTATATCGGTAAATTTCAATGTAAATACGGGAATGTTCTCGCAATTGCACGGAAATTTCTTTAAGTTGAAAGAGTTTTTATTGGCGTCATGGGATTCTCCCGTTTTATTATTTTTTTTTTTCTTTTCTGATTATGATTTTCGAAACATAAATTTTATTTTTAATATGCTCGATTTTATAGTAAAATTCGATGATTTCATTATAATATATAGTTATATTTTGTTATTAAAATTTTGAATTTTAAATTTTACATTTTTTGTTACATTATTATTTTATTAAACACGAGTTTGTTGCTTATATTCTTATCTAAAACAACATTATAAATATCATCGGAAAGAAAACGCGGACGTTTTTCTTACTAATTATGTACCTCCGAAAGGGAACAAGACTCGAATGAAATAAAGAACGCCGATAAATTAGGCGCCATTTTTTTTCTCGTGCAATGAAGCATAGATTATCAAAGACCACCTGAGCCATTTAATGACATTTAGCGATACATATCCGCCGATCGTCCTGGGACGTTGCGGTTGTGATCGCCATCATTGACAATTAGAAACAGATTTCCTAGTCCTTTTCAGGGTCACCACCACACGGAGCGTCCTAGGTAAAGTTAAACGTAGAGTAAATTATATGTTAAACTTAATTGTAAAATGTTTTCCTCAATATTTGAAAGGTATTCGATTTAATATACGTATATGTATTATTTCGTCCTTAAAATTAATGACGTCGTAGTTATATATATGACTCTTATATTTACGTTTCTTATTCCTGTATTTTACTACTTTGTGAACTCAAATAGCAATAAAGTTATATTAATTATGGTCACTTGAATTAAGACTGCTAATTGAATTGAACTTAAATTGACATTTGAAATTTGTATACCTTAGTGCGATACAAAAGTTACAATTTATGTTAAATATCCATGTACGAATTACTACTAATAAAAACTAGTGTATCGATTAAACTGGGGGATGATGTATGGGGACACTTATGAATATAATCGGTATGTCAATTGGGAATAAATCGGTAAACCTGAACGAAAAATTAAATATATTTTGAACATTCTGTCAAATCTTTTTTAAAAACAATAAATATAAGTTGTTAATTTAATATAATTAATAATAATAAAAGTAAAATAATTTCACAAATTAATTAAATAAAAAATATGTGTTTTTATTTTCAGTTTGAATTTGATACAATTATTTGAGCAAAAAATACAAAGACCATTTGATACAATATTAACTTATTTTTAGATTTCTTTAAATAATATTTGAAGATCAATTTTACATGATCCTCTTTACGTTTTTTTTACATATATAATATTATACTATAATATTTGAATGATATTTATGTTATTAAATAAATAATCGACTGAAAGTCATTTTGAATAATGCATGGAGTTAGTAATATTTTTAAGCCAGACTAGTTGCATATTTATATACCACTCTCTGTTGAATTACGACTAGATCTTTTAATACAGCAATTACGGTAATGAAATTGGTCTGGATTTAGGAAAATAAATAAGTGGAACGCTGCTTAAATGGTAGTCCATTTCACAGAAACTATTCAAATCGCTGCCAAATTTATTTTAAATTATCTTCGGATCATACGACCCCAATTTAATCCAGATAAATACCGCACTAAACCGTATTTC
>JABFQC010004083.1:0-13119 GCA_022817085.1 Psilanteris sp. ZL-2020 | reverse complement strand
GAATGCTTCAAATTAAATGATCTGAAATATATATAATATATGGGTAAGTATCAAATTCCATACTTAATAAAAAGCCATACCATAACTTGTATACCTATATTCACAATAGTTATAGGTATACCTGTCATGGTATGAATTTTGGTTAAGTATGGAATTTGATACTGACCCATATATATATATATATATATATGTTTAAACTTTGCGTGACAATACGAGAACGCGTTCGAAAAACTGCAATCGAAACCGATTTTGAAATTTATATATATTTATTTTACTTATAATGTTCCAATATATATACTTTTATGGAAACTATCACAATATTTTTATAATACAATAATAATGTTTATCAATTTAATAAATATCCGCGAGTTAAGACCGAACGTCTTCGTTAAATCGATATTTTACGATATCCGAATAATTAATTACAATATTGAAACAAGAACAATTGTAATACATTAATTGACTTCAAGAGTTAACATCAAAATTGCGATCGCGTATTGTGATAAACTTGTGCGAAACTACTTACGTGCTTACGCGTGGCTACAAAAATAGTACTCAGTCATTAAAAGTTATTTACAATATTAAAGTCGCGTTGACTATTTAAACGATCAATTTTCAACCATTTATTTGGCAAGTATCATTAATAAACACGCGTGACGATTGTATCGCTTGAACTCAATTCGATAATCATAATTTTATCAATTCAATTTTAACAATTCCACGCTCCTTGACTAAACACCGACCCAGCTGAATTAATGGTCACGTAAATCTGCACGCGCGTGAACGACCGAATTAACTTTCAACCTGACATTAAACAAAAATCATTGACATAGCAAACGTTACGAACGTTGCGATCGCAACGTCCGGATGAACTTGCGAAAATTATTCAAAGTCTCGGCTGTGGTGGCGAAACCAAAAGAAGACCGACGATTTGACCGAAGTCATCGGGAATCATCGACTGTCGGAGCCGCCCGCAGCGCCGGTCAAAGGTCGTAGTCGTTTTTCGTTCAGACTCGTTAACTTTTCCAGGGATCACGATTATTATTAATATGTATATATACATATATATTATATATATATATAGCTTTAATGGTACAGCATCCCGGACGGCAGCGTATAAGTCGCGATCGAGTAGAGCATGGAAGCGTACCAGTGGACCCCCTCGTGCTGACTTCGTTTCGACCTGTGGTACGCGGTGACCTTGGAGAACGCGGAACGCACGCTGGTCCAGACCCTGAAGGGCAAAAAGGCGTAGTGCGCGAGGCTTTGGCTGTCGATGACGGCGTAACAGGACGCGACGACGTCGTCCACGATGAGCGTGCCCTCTCGCGTGAGCGGCGCGAACACCCCCTGGTCCAGGACGAGCTCTATTCGGGTGACCCGGTCCCAGCGCAGCCGGCTGGACGCGACCACCTCGTTGGTTGCGACGGGGTCCTCCCGGTCCTGCACGAGTATTCGCTCGTCCAGCTTGAGTTTGGCCGCGAAGGTCGGCGCCTTGCCCTCCACCGGTACCAAGTGCGACGGGGTCAAGGTCAGCGTCCGGTTCGACGCCGTCGTCAGCCGCACGAATTGCCGCTTCTCGCTCGCCGACCGGTCCAGGAAGGCGATCACCTCGCTGTAGACGACCTCACCGGACGAGTCTACCGCCGCGACGCGCTCTCCCAGCTCCAGCTCGTCCACGCGCTTCCGGGCGCCGCTCTCCGTTTGCACGGTACTCTTGCCCGGGAAGCAGCCACCTGACTTTCCGGCGGTCGACGATTCTGCAAAGCAAAAAGTTGAGCAAGATTAGACGGCGTACTGAGATGGTTGCTCGAACGAGGGGGCGAACGGTGGGGTGGATCTAGGGGGGTGGTTTAAATAAATGTTGTTTAAAAGACGGACTTTTGAGGTAGTCTCCAGTTTGGATACTTGTTAAGGGTGATACTTTTTGATTAAGGGATAAATACTGTTAATTTTTTATTGCAAATAATAGACAAAATTAATAATGTTATTTTCTTATTTGGATATACAAAGCAAGTGCAATCTATTTAATATTATAATATTAGAAAATTAATAAAGTAAATTTGCAATGTGGTTTATATGGAAATTCGATGTAGCGAATTCTTCAAAATTGATGCAATTGGTAATGTTTTGTTAATTTTTATTGCGAATAATATAGTTATGTGAATATCGTCTAATAAAATAGTAGTTCAGAACTATATATATGAACAACTTTTTTAACTGTAATGCTTTCAATTGTACTAAGAGTCTGGTTCATTATTTAAATAATTTAATTTATTCACCGCCGCCAAAAATATACATTTTACGAATAATGCGAAAGAACATATTAAGAAAAAAATAGTATAAATTAAAACATAGAAATATAACATATTAAATAAAAAAAAGTATAATTCAACTTTTCTAAAATTACACGAAATGAGGTATCATTATAATATATACTTTAATACGTTTTTGAGGAGGAAAAGAGAAATTTTTACTTTTTTAAAAATATATAATTTAAAGCAGATCATTATGTAATTTTATTTCAAATTTATCTTAAAAGTAAAAATAAAACAATATAATAATAAAAAAGTGGTTTTTTATAGTTGCGTTTCAATATTTTTAATAATATAAACTAACAAAATAATTTACGAAATTTTATTGATATTACACGAAAAATAATGTTTACTTGTAACTAATAAACATTATTTCAATTTAGATAAATGTTTGACTGATTCATTAAAGCAGTTATTTAAATCATATATTTATTTATTCCAATAAAATATTCTCTCCGCGTATTTTGCGTTGATAAACAAAATATTTCTGTACACACACTCAGAAAAATTAAACTTAGAAAAGTGCTGTTTATAACACTAATTTGACGACATTAAAACAAAATCCTAAAAATTACTGTTTATAATAGCATTATACTAAAAATAGAAAGAAAATTTGGTATGAAAAACTGTATTTTTACAAGGAAAAACAGTAATTTTTAGGGTTTTACTTTAATGTCTCTAAATTAGTATTATAAACAGCAATTTTTTCTGAGTACATCTTTTGGTTTTGCTTTACTTTATTTTATCCAAAATTTTACTGGATTGCATAAAAACAAGCTACGTGATTATGATATCGTAATTTCCTAAACATCTATTGAACTATGCTACCAAGGCCAGAAGATAAGTAATTTACAATACAACATTTTTCTCACGGATGAATTAACTCGTCATTTAAGTAATGCGCCGTTTAATGTTTCACTGTGATAATAAATGGGTAATGACAACGTCTATGATGGATCGCAAATGTATATTTTATAACGTTCATTTAATCGAAGTGCAATATATAGAATATAATATTAATAGCCTGTCGTGTTACAGCGTGCCAACAACATCAACAAGCGCCCCTTATTCATAAGTAAATGTCATTCACGATTTGGTAGGGATAGAATTTTTTTTTGAATCACCACTTTAATTTACAACTAATACAAGATAAGGCTTTTGAAACCCGGCTAACTATGAATGAAAGCAATGACCATAATGGAAATATTTTGCCTTCGGAGAGACAAATCGTGAGAAACAAGGCTTTTCGGATTATACCGTGAAAAATATTTTTGGATCGAAATCGTCACGAAAATGATCCAAATTGGGTTTTGATTTTAGCGTCGCGTTGATTACCTTTCGTTTGTAAATATTTCACGTTGTTGCCACAAAGGGCCAATTTAATCCCATTAAAGCAATTCCCGCATATATAACACCGGCGTAATATATTTAAATGTATTCACCGGATCATAATTTTATTACGAATTTGTTTCTTTGATGACAACGAACGACAAAGGATCTTATTTATCGGTCATCTGTAAATACGCGCGTAATTATTCATTTAATTGCGCAATATATGTGAAACCGTTTTACAACTGAATGTTAAAATGCCAAAAGCATTTCAAACGACGCACACCGTGCGCCAGAAAATACATTTCTGCGACGCGCAAAATATTTGAAATTTGAAGCTTCGGGTCGGCTTAATGCACCGTGGGATTGAAATTTGCATAAATAATTTCCACTCGTCCGGTGCGCGCGTCGTCCAAAAATTGTTTTGCCGGGTCGTTATAAATACATACAGATTAGATGGGACGATGATTTCCATACGCGCTGTGTATTCCTTTGTAAACGCAACAAAACGGCGCTCCGTGAAACGCGCACTGTTTGCACCGAGCGAAATATTATTTCACGAAGTGACAAAGAAGCGAGCTTCGATTGAACGGCGCGGGCTTCGTCCATGTATAAATATTAGATTCAACCTGGTCAAGTAAAAGTGTCAAAACTGAATGCCGGCGGATTTTTGAAATGGATTTTAATATCGGAGGCGAATTAAAGGAATGGAGAAGAAAAAAGAACCAAGCCAATTCTTGGGTCGTGTAATCGGAGCCGGGCATTAAAATGGGAGGTGTGATGCAAAGGAGGGAGAGTTACTACAGTGACAACATCGTGGGAAATAATACTCGCATAAAGAATAAATTTACTTTGTTTATATCCAATGCAGCGCGTATAATGTCGAGCGCAATTTGCGGCGATGCCGTGATGATTTTCAGCCGCGAAATTCCAAAATTTCGGTGAATTACCGTTTGGACTGCAATGTTGTTGTAATTAAGATATGCTTTATGATATTCGTCAGGGACCCTATTCTTGAACTGGGTTTCGACTGCAATCTAAAATACTGGGGCGCGATTAATTATTGCAACGGTGCAGTTAAGATACCTATAATAATATATAATAATAATAATAGCAAAGTATGAAAATTCAATTAGTTTAAATTTAATGTTTGTATACAACCAAATATCAGCCAAATTACACATACAAAAAAATCCAACGTTGCCAGATTCAACAGCGCGCCAGTACTTTGGATTGCAATCAAAATCCAATTATCCAATTCAAGAATAGGAGTCCAGGATGATGGTTCCGGTAGGAAAATTAAGCGATTTTTTTATTGTCCTTGATGAAAATAGGAAACTAGAATTCTAGCTATTTTTAGGGGAAAATTAAAGGTCAATGTCTAGGAAGTAAATGCAAAAATCAAAAACATATTTTTTAATGTAAATTAAAAAGAGAAAAATATATTGATAAAATTTTGATTAAAGGGATAAAATGACTGATCTGATTTGTATTTTAAAAATGTTACAACGTATATATTGTTTGTTATCGCCATTCACTTCTTAATTGCAATTTAATTTTAATTTTGTTATTATTATCATTATATCTTTTAAAATACCTCGACGTGAACGTAACCAAACATAACCCTCTTTCGATTAGTTACATCATCGGCTCCTACTGTCAATTTATTCACTAATTTCCGAATTATACTTTAAATTATTTTCCAACCGGGGATATAAGATTGCAAGGAATATAAATAATCCCTTTCGTATGAAATTTTTGCAGTTTACAGTTATACCCGAATTGACGCGAAATAATTTTAAACCATCATATATATATATTTTGGCATTGATTATGACGTAATATTTTTTGGCTAATGACAAAGCAGAGCTCGAGATTCGAATAATTGGCGCCTTCGGTGAAAACATTATCCGTGAGATAATAATTAAAAAGTTCGCAAATCCGGCATGTTGGCGTGTATCTTTTATTACTCGTGTGTTTACATATCTCGCTGGCGATAATAATATACGGGTGGCAAAGCATTTCGGAAATGTTTGTTTGAACTTTCAGCGATTTGTCTATTTAATGAAATTCATATAACCATTTTTGTTCGCTTTTAATCCGCCGAAAAGTAACGGCGTCGCGTTTTATGACACCTGTTTGTAGTCGCTTAAAATTCAACGACGTTCCCGGCCGATGTCTTTGAAAATTAATATCGATAAATTATCGCGGAATTAACAAATGTAATTATAATTTATATCGTCGACACCATAATACGCGTATCGCGTCGTGATTTACGCAACGTTTGCTTTGCGCGCGTCGCGTTTTGCATTTTATCGAAATTGTAATTTAATTTATATACGAATTAAGATTAAAGCGCATTTATTGACCGCGGGTAACGCGTCGCGTGACACAGTTTGATGCAAATAAGCACATAC
Source organism: Psilanteris sp. ZL-2020 (assembly GCA_022817085.1). NCBI lineage: Eukaryota > Metazoa > Arthropoda > Insecta > Hymenoptera > Scelionidae > Psilanteris > Psilanteris sp. ZL-2020. The sequence goes on along the minus strand of JABFQC010004083.1, from coordinate 7,058 downwards.
ACCGGTGCCGTTTTTTTCGTTCATCTGTACCCCGACACTCGCGAGCAAGATCGTTTCGCTAATTATTCTTCGATCGTAGAGAAATCAAATTTTACAAACCGCGGGACCAAAAATACGGTTTTTACGATTCTAGCGAAATTTGGATAAAACGGCTTAAAGAATTAGCTCGAATGTTGTAATTCATCAGACTTCTAGCATTTTAAGGATATCTCAATTCATATTTAGGAAATTACTATACTCTATGCTGAGGCAAGCACAAAAGCATGTTTTTCAGAGTTTTTAATAGAATTTTTAAACAAAAATGATATGAGCGTTTTGTAACAATTTTGTTTAATGCATCACATTTTTTAATGTTATATATTATGTTGTGCACAAATTTATAATAATTTTTACAGTATCTAAAATAAAATATAATATAATAAAAAAAAATAATAAAAGTAATGTATGATATAGTAAATTTTTCAATCCACTTAATCGAATAATGTATTTAATAAAATAATCTATTCAAACTATATAGAATTGCATTTTTAATTATATAATAAATGATTTAGTAATTTTTATAGCATTTTATTTGACTTTTGATATATTATATATAATAAATTCTCACGTTTTTTCAGTCTATAAGAAAAGTTGTTTATAATTAATTAAATTAAATTAAAAGTAAAAGTAAAACAGTATCGTTATTTTCGAAACGCATGTTCCGACGTCCCTAAAACGTTACAAGAATTAAATAGTAATTTGTAATACAAGTTTTTTCCCGGTGTACCGTTTGTGAGAGCCGTGAAAATGTAAACAGTCGGAAGGGTACGTTGGAAACCCGGTGGTGGCCCGCGCGCCCCAACAAGGGTCGCGTTTGACATACTCAAGTGAACAACTTACTGAACGACCGTTCCCGAAACTGAAATAAATCGGTTTGTCGGGCCACTTTGCTCTTTACCAAAACAAAAGCTCACCTGGCCGGTGCGAAACGACGCAATTCAAATTACCATTCGAGTTCGAGTCACCCGTTTCATCCCCGCCTACAATTACGGATAACCAAAGGCACGACAAAAACTGGTCCCCGAAATGACCCAATTGGTACCGCGACGTTCCCGTTACAAACCCGACTGCGAGTTGCCAAAGCAAGATCTCGCGCGTTCCCACGCGATCGGCCGATCATTAAGATCCGATCGCGTTGATAAGGCGAACGCGAGCGCAACGCAGTGCCCGAAGATCGACGGCGCGCGAAAAGTCGCGCAGAAAGTTGGGCAAAAATGAAGTTAAAAATCGGGGCGTCGGCGGTGGATGGGTATCGCGTTACGTTTTGGCAATACGGCTCTCGTGGCAGAATAGAAACGATATGAGAAAGCGATACCAACCTGACCGGACGGAACAGTGTATATGCGATCTGGACTCGTAATAAACCCAATCGAATCCCGCCTCGACGGCGAGCCTGGCGAGCATGCCGTACTTGGATCGGTCCCGGTCGCTCGTCGTCACGTCGACGGCACGGCCCTCGTAATGGAGCGAGTCCGTGGCGTGTTTGCCCTCCTCGTCCCATCCTTCGGTCACTCGTAACTTCACTCCCGGCCACTGATTCATCACCGATATTGCCAGCGTGTTCAGCTTCTCCTTACACCTCTGCAAATCAAACGTCCAATGCGATTAGCCGATCGGCCAGACAACAAAGACAACCGATCGGCGCTTTGATCGGTTCGTGCTGCAGCGCGTCGCTCGTCGCGACCTTTGTGTTACGCATACAAATGGATGTATGTATGTATATACACGTATCCACTTGTTGCGTAACCGTCGACGTTTCTCCCGCGCAAACGAAAAACAATGTCAAAAGTGCAGTGATTGATTTGGTATGTTAATGATCGTAACTCGTGTTTGGTACACAAACGGTCCGTCCAGAAATAACGCGCTTAATTTGACGGGATAAATATAGACTGGGAAATAACGTTTTGGTTACTGATTAATGTGCGTTCGGCCATCCCGATATGACGGGGTGCTTTCTTCGTTCCTTTTTACTGGTTTTCCAACACCAATTTAACGCGCGCCGTGTTTGTTGCGGGCATTTAAATTTAAGCGCGTCGATTGGTCGGGGCGCAGGTGTCTCAAGTTCGCGGTTATCTTTATGTAACGCGTCATTTTTATGAGCGGGTAGAAGTGAATGGAATGCGTCGGGATCGATTTGACTGTGAAAAGCGGTGGTCGAAGCAGCGCGATGCATTCGATCGGTGTATATATATATATATAAGTACGTGAGTAAATACGAACCATAATAACATGGCACAAAAACGCGTGAGCCCGAAAATGCCATTCGGTTTGCTCGGGTCTGCGCGCGCAACTACCGAACATAACAAACACAATGCGCACAATTGAACAAAACCCGGACACGCTCTACTTTACAAAAGCGCCGGGCAATTCGTCGACCGAAATTTGGCCGTCCTTTGAAAAGCTTTCGGCCGGCTCCGAAGCGCAAAATCATTTTCACGCTATCGCGCCAAATCACCGCGCCACAAAGTCATTCAAACATTCCAGGACAATCGACCAACAAATCTCCCCGGTTCACGGACCAGGGATCGGCATTCCTTTCGGTAAGCATCCTCGTTCGATCATAAACTACCCTCGGAGGCTGGGAAAAAAGGCGCGAGGACGAGACGAGGAGGAGGAAAAAAAGGGCAGACGAAGAAGAAGAAACGAAAAAGGAAATTACTCGTGCGTCGACATCGCGCGCACAATCGCGATTTGTGTCGTGGCGTCCGCTCGACTCGGAGCACGCATGCGTACACGTGAAAGAAGGAAACGGCTTTGAAAGTCTCGGTGTTGTTGCAGTCAAGAGTCAAGGGGTTTATCCTCGCGCGGAGGCCACGTTGCGGATTAAGCCTCGGCGGGCCTTTGAATCGGCTCGATTTTTGTGCGCGCTGGTGCGTGCGTGCGTGAGCACGGCTGCTTTTCCTTTTTCCGAGTTAGTCGGTCGCGGCGGCGGATCGCGTGCGCCGGCCGCTTTTTAGGCCGGACGAGGGATCGGGCACCCCAGGTAAGAGCGTCGAAAAAAGGAAAAAAGCGCCCGGCCGATTGGCGTGACCGAAACCTCGAAGGCTGTATTTATATACGCGCGCTCTTGTTTGGGCCTTGATTTGCCACGGACCACGACGCGCGCACCCATACACACGCAGTCGATCCCGTTTCTCGGGACTCGTTCCCTGGAAAAGTCGCGTTCCCTTTTAAACGAGGGACGCAAAAAATGAGAGGGAGCGAGAGAGAGAGGGAGAAAAAAGAAACGCCGAGTCCTTTCACAAACCAGTTCCGAAGTGTCAATAAAAGACGTCCCGGGCTCCGAAATCAATTTCGCATAATTTCGCTTTTGTCTGCGCCGGGCGCGGCCGCATTTCGATCGGTAGTCCGAGGGCCGCCGATGCCGCCTAATTGGCCGACGCGTTCCCCATTCCGGCGCGGCGCAAATCGCCGCAGTCCGCGCGGAAAAAACCGGCCGCGCCGATCTTGCGGCCGAACCGATTCGGCGCCGCTCGGATTGTCGTCGGGCCTATCTAACGCTCGATCTGCGTCGCGCGCGTTTTAATTCGGCCCGTAAATTTGTTGATTTACAATTTGTTGAGAATCCGTGTCCGATTGAGGTTGTAAGGTTCGGTAACGCGCGGGATAAACGACGAGTGGTTGGTGAAGAAAAAACGAAGAAAAAAAGAGTGAAAAGTATATGACGAAAGGTCGTCCTGTAATAACACTCGCCGTGGGGCGTCCGGCTGCTTAGCAGGATGTCCGTTACTAAGGCCTCCTAAAAATCCGGCTTTCGAGCTATTTACAAACATTTTGGCACCGCATCTCGCGTCCGTGCGGAGACGTTGGCGCGTCTTTATCAGAATGTCCCCGTAACGGCCCCGGCCGAGCATTCCTGCCGATCGGGGCCTTTCTCGAGATCGCGCGCGATCGCGATCTTATCGGGCCTGTTAGAAAAATCGGCAATAATTCATTCGGGGCCACGAAAAATGGCCAGGCGACGCGGAGCCATTACGAAGAAGGCGGCGGTTGGCGTGTTTCGCTCGGTTTCCACCTATGACGGGCCGCGCCGCATGCCGACGACGATAATTCTTCGTTTATTCGAGAGCTTTATTGGGGCGACGCCGAAAATGACTCTGAAGAATGCGCCGTTCAATTACGCAACGTCGCGGGCCGCGCGCGCGAACCAATTATTTTTCGTACGTGCGCGCGTTGGCTGACGCGCGCTGCCGCGGTCCCGAGCGATGGTGTCTCGAAATACATCAAACGATAGCCGAAAAGGACGAAATCGCGATCGTAGGCAAAAGCCGGCGGGGCGTGCGGCCGGGGGAACGAGCGAGACGGATTTTGAAAAAGAGGAAAAAGTGTTAGAACGGAAGATAGGAGAAAGAAGGTGGGCCGGGATCGAACGAGGGTTGGCTCCTTCGCCTCGTGAGACGCGAACAAAGATGGAGAAGGAGAACGAGCTCCATCTCAGAATCTCAAAGCCGGCTCCGCCCCGCCACGATGGTCCTTTTGGGTAACACCCTTCTCCTTCTTCATTCACGCACGATTCCCTTCTCTGATCTTTCGCGCTCTCTCGCCGCCGATCATTGTCCGCCGACGACGCGCCTCTCTAATTGTGACAACTCTCCTGTCGCCTCTTGTCAAAACAACCGCTTTTCAACTTGCACGAGCCGAACCGACGTTCTGCGAGTGACTCACCGTCGACTTTTCCCCAACCGAATCGGCGAAATCGGTTGCCTTCCGATTACGCCGCGAGTTAACGCAACCGGCGTTGACGAACCACTCTTACCGATCGATCGGCCATTGTCCGGTCTCGATCGATGGTTTCCTCGCCAACTTTCGCGGCTCCAACGCGATCCTCGCGCGGTGACCTTCGGACTGTTTTACCGGCCGAAATCGGTAAACCACGCGCCACCCTCGTTACCGTTAGGACGAAGCACCTCGCGGCTAATTGGCGAGCGTGCTTCTTACGCGCTCGCTCCGGTCGCGATCCTCCGCCAGGATCCGGCGCAGAAGCGCGCGCGCGCGCGGCCCAAAGTTTGGTCCCCGCGATGGCCAGCGAAACGATGACGCATCAACAATGGCACCGCCGTTTCAAGAGCGGCTTCGAACGCCGGGCGAGGCTCTCGAGTGTTTGTCGAGCTCTTTAAAAGCCTCGGCGCGCAGCGAAGAGAGTGGATCTTCGGGTGACCTATCTCACGGCACTCGGCTCTCTCGAGCCGTCGTGCTTCGTGTCGTGCTCTTGAACTTTTGTTTGCCGCGATGAAAACCGATTTGCGGCCTTCCAGGAAAAGTCAGCCGATCGGAAGAGGAGCCGACGAGGACAACCGATCCCGGCGGATCGGGGGTTGAAGCGACTCGCAGGATCGGAGATGATCCTGGACGGGGCCCGTGTCGCCGTGTCCCCGTATCGCCGTGTCTCGGGGCGGTTCGGGTTACATCCTTATTACCTGCAATATCCGAGACGACCACGAAGATCGCCGATGAGCAAGATCAGAGCCGACAGGCCACGGGTCTCTTTTGTCTGTGGGAACGGATTAGCGAAGGGCATCCGATCGTGTTATTTAGCCCTCGGGTCACGTCGCGTCGCGTCACTTCCGTCGTCAACGAGACGTGTATCGCGCCGAGAGGTGTACGGGTGATGACGTACCATCAAACCCGATCAGCGCACGCCTCGTTGCCTCCGAAATGGAGATATTCTGTATCTGCGCGCAAATCCCGCCGGATCGTCTGACAAATCGGGCTCGATGGCTTTTCCCGGTCTTGGCTACCTCTCCAAAATCGGTTTCCTCATTCCCGGCGATCTTTTATTTCCGTCAGGTAATGATTTGGCGACGGGCGCGCGTCGCCGATTTTCCTGCGGTGATTTGTCAGCACGCTCGGTTCACGCAACCGAAACGTCATTCAGGAAACCGCGCATACCGGCGACCTACATACGCGACGTTCGTATGTCCCGTCCCTTACACTCTCAACCTAGTTCTGTAAAATCACACTCATATAGCGTAATTTTACATATTATGTGTGAATGTTACTCGACGTATTTAAAGTTACACTGTTAGGTGTAGTCAAATATAACCTCACTTTTGAATGACGTTCTTTAAAAGTATAATTTTAAAGTCTAATTTTAAAATCTAATGCTTTCATAGTTGTAAGTTTGTTTAGTTCAACTTTTCAAAAATTGTTGTGTTTAAATATGGATTAAATAATATATGCTTGCTGATTTTTTGATTCCTACATAGGAATCTATGTGCGGATCTACCTACTTAGGAATTTTACACACTGTATGTGATAAGAACATTTTTTGTGTAATATTTACACTTAATGTGTAAAATTACACTCTATGAGTGCAATTTTACAGAACTGAGTTTACAGTGTATGCTAATCGCTTCGGTATATATCTCGCTATAGGAAACTGACCCACGTGACTTCGTTCGGTCGAACGTATTGGACCCCTAGTAGAAATTTGTCTAGTATCTCGTGAGTTACTAGAGAATTTGTATATAAAATTTCTAGTAACTCGCGAGTTACTTGTGAAATTTCTAATTGGAACGCGATCGGTAATAAGCGGTACGATTTATGAACGCCCACTGAGTCCGCCGATCTTTGCGTAAAAGTCGACCGCGGAAGCCGCGGTTCGGTCGCTTTCCACGGGACCAGTCGAGGATCGATCCAGATCGGACGCCTCGCGGTTTCGCGCGCCAAACGTCGCTGCGGCCGGTGCAAACGATCGACCCATTGACAGGCTTTGAGAGTCCCCGGAGCCGTGCAAACACGCGGGATGAAATTTCAGTTAAGGCGCGTCTCGAATAAGCATTCGACATTCCTGCAATGTCGCCGCGTCCTCGAGATTTAGGAGCGCTCGGTTGCGTCCGAGTCCGATTGGGCTTCGGCGCGGCTCGGCCCTCCTCGGCAGGGATTGAACGCCTCGGACTGGGGCAGGGGCCTTCAAAGACCCGTGGCTGGCGCGGGGGGGTACCCGGTGGATAACTCGACTCAGCGAACTTCAGCGCCCTATCTAGATAACGTTCAATGTCCGCACGACACACCCTATC
>JABFQC010004082.1:0-13119 GCA_022817085.1 Psilanteris sp. ZL-2020 | reverse complement strand
ACTTAGCACATGGAAAAAATATTATAGAAAAATTTACTATATTTTATAACGATTGCAGGATAGAATTGCATTCATAACGAATATTCTTATATATATATATAATAGAAATTACTATTTATAGAATATCAATTACTATATTTTTTCTTCCAGTGCAGTATTTTCACACTAAAACATTTGTTATTATATTGATAATATAACAAAAATGAAATATTTAACCTTTGCTCTTTTCTATTAAATTGTAATCAAGTGTAATTTTTTTCTAATTCATTTTTAATAAAATTATTAATTTGTATACATTAATTAAATATGTTCATAGATTTGTAAACATTACTTATAACGTTAATAATTAATTAGTTTACTGTAGCAATGTTTCATATGAGAAAGTGTAAAAAACCGTAAACATCAAAGGTTAAACGTTTCCAAGAATTCGAAGAAAAATTCTTACGAACATGCCATATAGCTGCGGTTGAATTTTCATAGTCTTAGTTTAAGTGAAAAAAGTCGGGTCGGCAGTCGTTAAGCCTTGACCTACACAGAGAAAAATATTTCGTTTTTATTCTTTGCATATTTTACTTACGTTTTATATGTGTTATATGAAAGAAACTAAATGTTTTACTATATACATAAAAAAGTAACTGAACCCTTCTAATCGTATACATTTTACGAGAATTGCAGCGTGAAAAGATAATTTGCATTAAAATTTAAATGAAGTGTAATTGAAATTAAAAAAAAAAGGACTACAATTTCAATTTAAAAAATTTGAATAACTAACAAGTAAATGACAATGTTATTTGCATAATATAACATTTAATTTTTGTCACTCAGATTGAGCAGTACTAAATATATTTTTAAATAGTATTTCGAATTTGACTATTTTGTTGCGCATATATGCATATAATTTTATTGTATTTTATAAACATTTAGTACTATTTAACCTACTCAGTCAATAATCCTCTTATTAGCAGCGGTTATAACTTAGCGAATATTATGCTTTAATATGTACGAGTATATTTTATTTTTCCTCAAGAATAGCCAAAAGTTCCGTGAAAATATATATAAGCGTATTCTGATAATATATACCGTGTTTACTATATACATATCCTTCGTAAAGCAGTTAAATTTGTGGTGCGTTTTGCATTCACTCTCCGTACGCGTAAGAAAATATAAATATATCGCATAATATATATGAAAATATATCTTTGAATACGTTAGTTTTGTTTAACTCATAGGAGTCTAATTCATAAAGATAACAAACTTTCCACCCATTATGAAATCGAACACAAAAAAATTTTCCAACCTGAAAATCCTCTAAAATACTCCATTCTACAGTTTTTGATATTCATCGAAGCGTCAAATGCGCTTGTGAGAAAGGTGTGCAAACAGTCCACCGCGCCCGCATGTATTCTTGTCGAAATTATAATACGGTATTGCCTTCTTTCTGCTGCAAGAAAATGAGTAATTCTGGGGTTGAAATGGAGAAACGAAAGAACGAGTAACTAGACGTGAAGGAATTCGATTTCAAAAAAATAATCCGTATGCAAATATATTGGACGATTCAATTTCGATATCATAAATGTTCGATTTGTTATTTTTTATTTAAACTTATATAATACTTTAAATAAATTTTCTTACGTTTATTTTATGATATATACAGTCCAATACATTTTTTATTTAAACGTATAATTTAAATGCATGCACATTTGTATCTTTGATTATAAAAATGAGATTTTGAATTGTGATATCTAAATAATTAATATAATGATAAATATATTATTACATATTATATTATCCTCACTGATTTAACTTTTTTAAATTAAATATCAGGTCTTAATACGATCATATACATATACTCTTGCGTTATTTTGTTAGATAGTATAATTTAACATGATTTGTGAAATATAAAATTCAACCTAATAAATGTGGTAATTTGAATAAAATGTAAATCGAAGTAGAAACGCGCGCAAATATATGATACAATTATATATATAAAATGGAATCAAAATAATCACGCGTTACTTTTAATTATGTCACATGAAATTTAAAATTCAAATTGATTTATGATTTTCATACTTATATAAATATATTATGTACCATCCGATGAAAGAGATATGAATAGTTTGAACATTTCCTGGGAATAATCACTTCCTCATTTTGATTAAATTAGATACCATACCTTTTTTCATATTAATAAGTTTACATCTCTCGGCGAAACATTCTCTCCGCACAAATCGTGCAAGTGCTGAGAAATTAAATTATAAAATGCGCGTGTTAACAAAAATAAAAACAAGCGCGCCGTATATCAAAAAGTGTTCGATACGTCGTGCATCAGCGCGTTTCGCGAATGACACACATACACGAAGTAAGCGATGCACACATTCGACTATATATATATATATATATTTATAATTCGGTGAAGACAAAATTGGCTTATCCGCCTAACGCGCAAGAACGCGATATTGACAAAAAATATCCATCTTGAGCGCGCGATCATTAAAAACTCATACATAATTTATACCCCGCCATAAACCGTTTACTTACTTCCCTTTTTATACAATTCTCATTACATGCAAATGAACGATCGTTTAACTCGCCATATTTGAGTTAATTAACTTAATATAACTGCATAAAGTAGAATTCATGATATGCTATTGTGGCATTAACATTAAGTCAATTCATTTCCACAAACACGTCGCGGCATATGTTCTCATTTTCAAAACCTTTTCCGACTAACGGCTTTGCGCCGCGCCGTTGACTTATTAATTCGATAAACCGAGCCCGAATATCAAAAAGCGGAGCGCCTGCCGAGAACGACCATATTTCTTTCGCGCGAAGAACCGAATCGTCGGCTGATTTCCGCGCCGCGGGAATTTTGGGCCGCAAATTTGCAGCGTCGCGGCAATAATTAAACCATTTGTCGTTGCTTGAGGCCGCGGCGGTTCTTGGAAACGCGCGCAAGGAGCGAAGAAAAAGCAGCCTTTGCCGGCCGAACTAATGACGGGTTGGGCCGAAGCATTTCTGGTTATAGCGGCGGTCGTCGCCGTCGTCGAAGACGAGGGGTCGTAGCTGCGGAGACGAGGGCATGGGCACCTACGCTAAAGCGGCGTTAAGGGTGGCTAGAGCGTAGGGTAGATATGTAGAGTTTGCGGAAGAGAGCGAGGGACGTTAGCTACGGAGACAAGAGTGGAAGAGAAGATAGGAAGAGAGAGGAGGTCCTGGAGAACGAATGGAGGAGAGCGAGTAAGCAGAGTGTCCGTAGGTTGGCAGTCTTACAGATCAATAAAGCTAACCACCCTCTTCCTCCTGAATCACCCATCTCAACCCCGGATACCTCAAGAACAAACACCAATATGTCTGACAATAATGCACATCCAATGGATTAGATTCTTCCGCGACGGCGGAAAGCTCCGTTCGTCGCCCACGACCGACTTTTCGCCGCGCAAAACTCTCGGAGGTGCGCTTTTTATCCCGATTGCCGCCGATACATATCGCCGAATCGAACGCTTTTCCGCGCACCGCGGCAATCGCGGCACGTCTTACGTCGGTCCCGCGCGCGGATCTCGCGTTATTGCTTTTTGCGATTGTAAATTTGAGCGTTGCGTTTTAGGCGACACTTTTACGACGAAATTTGGAGCTGATTTATTTGTCCCTTGCATACGTTTAGATTTTCGGGCAACGTCGTTTGATGTTAATGCACTTTTTCGGTCGAAAAAACGGTTAACTAATGAAAGACGATCCATTCAACAGTTGGTACAACGGTTAAGTTACTACTTAATTACGGCAACTCTTTTTTTTCTTCGTCAAAGATAAAAGATTTCATTTTAAACTACCGCGCGCAATTTAAAGCCAATTTTTAAAGAATGTGCACGTCACGGAGGTTACTTTCGGAATAATAACTGCTTTGCAATTACGTTAAATGTAATAAATGATATTTATTAGGGTCGCAATTGTGTTATACTTTAAAACAGATGTGATGTAAGGATATGAATAAAGAACACTGCCAAAGTCGTATTATTCGCTGGGTGTTGAGAAAAATGTAATATAAAATACTGTGGTGAGCAAGTTGACCAAATATTATCAATGTAAATATTTATGTATAAATAAATATATATTCATACATGGTGTAATTAATTCAAAGCATTTAATTAATTTATATAATATATAATTTAATTATATATAAATATATGTGTGTAAGTCTTGAATTTTTTGATAAATAATAAACGTACGTAACTGGTAATTCATTTATTTTATGAGCGCAGAATAAAGGTATTAAAATATCTTTGGGAACATTTTTCTAATAATTTTGTATTTCAAATAATAAATAAATTATATCTTGAAAGTGATCGTAATTTACAGCTTAAATTCGTGAAATGAGCATTGATTTCGCATTGCTTTCGATTGATTTTATATATATGATTTTTATGATTTATCTTGATTAGTATGACGGTTTCATATCATATTTTATTCTGTTTATTGTATTTACAATGTCACAGCGATAGAAAAATTTCCATTTTAAAAAGAAAACATTGAATTATTTCTTTGCGTAGCGGTTAATTGCGTAGTAATTAAATTATAATTGAACATTGGACAAAAAAGAACAAGTTACTTTTCTATTTGTTCAGTTATTCTCGTTTTCCAAAATGGTTTATCTTGAACTTTAACGCAGAGCAGGTATGAAGAGATGTTGAAAAGTTACTTTTTTATATGGAACTATAATAATTATACATAAATGAAATTACATAAATAAAGGTATTTAACGAATTCATTGGGTTAAGTAATAATTACTGTATACATGAAATACCCATGTAATTTTAAATTTATTTCATTAAAGACAATTACTACACAACAAACAACAAATTAAACGAATTATATTTAAAATATTAAAATGGAATGTAGTGTATTATTGAAATTTAATGGCTAATAAGAACTATAATTTAGAAACGAAAGTGATGTTATTATAATTTATTTTGTAACGTTAACGTTATAAAAATTCAAACAGAAGCTTAATGCTGACTTTTATGTAAAAGCTGTCGATTTTTGAATATCATTATAATGAAAATGCTCTTAAAATGTTTTCTAAAAAAATCTCTTAAATTTGAGAAAATGAGTTTCATTTACGGTTTCAATAACAATAACCATTTATACGCTTTTAATTCTTAAAGTTAAAGTTAAAGCCAGACATAAAAATAGGAAAACAATCAGCGAATTAATGAAATTGATTTTTTGCGAAAATTTTACTTTTTTATTAAAAAGCTAAAGTCATTTCAAATAAGAAATACTTCAGCTACATACGAAATGTGAGATGAAAATATTTTGTATTGCAAGAATAAATAAGAGAATACATCAATAAAGTTTAAAATACAGATATATTGGAGAAAAGTAAAAGTATTAAAGAAGATTAACTATTCAATCAATTTTTCTATTTATTAATAATATTTTAATTGCAGATCATTGAATATAGTAATAATAATTATAGATATATGTTATCTGTCTAATTGAATTTATTCGGCAAACGTGCGATGATTGCTCGAAACTGAAATCTTTATTTGTTAATTCAATGAATTAGTTGAATTATCGATGATTCATTAATCGATGCATAAATGAAAAATTAATTGAAGCTCGTTCGTAGTGTTGGTAATTTCTTAAATTAATTATTTGATAGACGTTAAATGATTCTTTATGTTTTAATTATCCAAGTTCTCAATAACATTTATTAAAAAGTAAAGCGAATCTTGAAGGTACATCCATTTAATTCAGAATTCATTATTTATCGTTCCGGTTAATATCATTCATTGAGTTTTTCACTTCGAATTTTATTTACTAAGGAATTTAATTATCTGCAATGAGAAAGAAATTGAATGACAATTTACGAATAAATGATAAACACTTTTTATTTGTCTTTGTTTCGTTCAGTACATTTCGCGACGTCGACAAAAGTAGCGGCACTTAATTAGAAAACAAAAAGAACTGTTTTTCTGCGAAACTATTATATTAAGTTAAGTGTTTGACCGAAGGCCCAAACGAAAAAAAAACGCGCAGAGTAAATTCGAAATATTTTTCCTTTTTTCAGGCGCGTGTTCTCACTGCCTCCCCGTAATGTAATTAAATTGCACGATAGTTCGCAGAAAATAGTATCTCAGTCTACAATTCTTCCAGTTAAACAAGCCTCGATACAAATCCTTCCCCAAACACCATCATACTTGAGCGTCAGCCCTGGTTCAATACCGCCTAAACCGTGCCCAAAATGTTTGAATTTGGCCGAAAAATGGCCCCGCAAAAAGCCCCCGGATAACTCATCACCAACTACAAAATAATCGTCCAGAAACGACAAGCCGCAAAAAAAGCAACAAACGTATCCGATCGTCGAAAGGAATCGTCGTCGCGAGAGTGGCGCGCGCGCGCCGCATTTGGCGACGAAGCAGTGACGCCGACAAGACGACTTGGGTCGCAAGACCCGGCAAAGTGGATCCCGAGTGAAAGGGTATAGGGTGAGAGTGAAGGCAAAAAACGAAAATAAAATAATTGCGGCGTGTGACCTTGCATTCCTTTCATGCGCGACTTTTTATTTTTGCCCTACGCGGGCGGCGCAAAAAAGACGGCCGTGTGTTTTTGTAGCGTGCATTCAGGGGCGCGCGCGAGACCGTCCGTGAGAAGGCAGCGTTGGCGCGTGGCTGTGTTGGTCGAGCGGTATTTGCGTGTTCGAGTGTACGGAAGAACACCCCGCCACGTACTCAAGCCGAGCTCCGAAACCCCTCTCAGAATATTTTCTCAGTTCTTTCTTGCGCTCCCCTCGGCGAGCAGCTCAGAACCGAGAGGGTTGGCTTGAGGTCCAGGCATAAGACCCCCACCAGCCGAGCTTCTTATTGATCGTCCTTCGTTTCTCCGCTCGCCCATACGCGCTTTCTCCTTCTCCTTTAGCCTCCGCTTAGGTCCACCCCTAGAAGCCGTCCACTCGCCTTTGTGGCCCACCAACTAAAAATCACCCCCTCCAATAGTCACCTCCGACACAAAGGTCCGTCGTGATCCGGCCGGCCGGCCGGCATTCCCACCAAACTCTCTTGAGAGTACTAGCTATGGAATATACGATGAATAATGCTAACCTCAAAACTATTACGGTACCAGGCAGGAAAACGAGCTATATATTTTGCAAAATGAAGTTACACCTTTTAAATAAGATGTAACTTATTACAATATCTGCAACTAAATGCGCACATTTTCGCTACCCGGGCGGCCGCCCGGCAGCTCTTATTTCATTCCCCGGCTCGGAATTATTGAAATTGTTTAACGGCTTCTGCTCGAGGAATCGCTTCAAGGTGTCGCTTTTTTGTTCCGCCGTGCAATTAAAAACAACGCAACATAGTTGATTGCGCGCGCTCGCAAAACTGTCCAAGAGTTTCAAATTGTAAACGAAATGTTATTACCGAAATAAGTGCGCGCGCGAAATTGAGTAGTATTCTCGTTTTCCAGTCAGCCAATAAAGTTGATTACGCCGCGACACGAATCTAATTAATTATCAGATTGATCGTGTTTGTGTTTGCTCTTAAATGCGCCACGAAAATAGTACACGCTGTCTAAGGCGATCGTTCAGTTTTGTTTATTAATTTAACTCGTGTCCAAGTTCGCGGCTTTTTCCCGCGTTCCGCTTCGCACGAGAACACCGCTTTTTAAACCAATCAATCATATTCCTGCGATTCGATATCATTTCAATTGCAGAGCTATTTTATCAATCTTCCATCGACATTAGAAAGGGCCAAAAAACGGCGCGTTTTAGCGCCCGCGTTATAACGCGCTATCTTTTCTATATTTAAAAAGTTTTTTTTTCCCCAAACGCGCCTGCATTTTAATTCCCACAACAAACGCGCGAATAATGTTCGGTCGTGTTAAGCGTCGCTATTTTTCTCTTTTCTTACGTTAAAGCGAGAACCGGATACACGCTAATTTGCATTCTCAAATACAGATTTTTCAATGCATTCGTTAAACGATTACGGATTTGTGTTCAAATATTAAGGCACAAATGTTGTAATCAAAAGTTCGAGCTGCGTTCGCGTATCTGATAATCTTCGAGTACATTGTCGGAACGTAAAATATATGAAGGAAGCAATCATTTCGCCCGCCTGAATTAATACACCAAAAAGTATAAAGAACGTATTGACTGATAAGATATTTCAATGCAATTATTACAGTCGTTTTTTAATGTAAACAATTATTGGTCGAACAATTACAATTCAATTACATCGTAATTACAGACAATGAATTGTAGTTCAGAAAAAATTATCGATATATTTATCAAGCGTCCGAAGTTTGTATGGTTGGAATTATATGATGTATAGTTGAGTTTCATATTAACAAAGGAAACTAACAAAAAGTGATATTTAACAATATATATATATATAATATATATATATATTCATCATTTTCATTAGTATTACACGGTTTAAATCAATTAATTTATTATAATAATAACAACAATGTCTTGGGATTGAGTTTGTTAAGTAAATAATACTTCATTTAAATGTCATAATGCATCAAACTGGAAGATGCATTTAGATAAACAAAGATGAGATCGATAAAAATATTATCATTTTGAATAATTCCATTTTACGTTGACGAGTTATCCCGGTTGTGACTAACGAATAATTAATTAATATAGCCGAATTCCTCTTGTCTTAATCGGATTCAGTATTTATGATAATACATTTTGATTAAGTCAAGGCATTATACTTTCGCAAAACGCGATAATTAATTACAATGGAAACTATTAGATTATAATTCATTGACTCGAAACATTTACTAACATCCGTTTGTTTTTATATTTTATCAAACCTTATAATTCCGTGTTTGCTTTTTGTACAATTTATTCGCATTTAATCCACTTGCTTGAAATGAGTGTAAAGTATGCACTCTGGAGTAGAGACGTATATTCTTACGAAAATGTTGCTAAATGAGGGAAATTGTAATTCGGTTGGCAAAACGCGTGATTCTGTTACAATCGCAGAAATGGTTGTATATTTGATTCGTAAATATATTCCAACCTTAAACTGATTAAAAATAAAATCTAATTTGCATAATAAATTGTAAATATACACAGTAAATATATAATTTTACAATTAATGTTCAAGATTTTCCCGAAATAATTCGGATAATTGTAATTAAGTAACTGCTGATCGAATACCGTATATGGTAATCAAACAAAACGGCATGAATTAACAAAATTATAACTATACAATAACATAGCGTACAAATTCGTCGTGACTTTTCACATTATCGGATCAATCGATTACTTTTTTTCATACACTACTTTTCGAATTTGAACAGTCGCATCGCCAAAGTCGAATTGCAAGTATTTGTCGCGACCAGTTTGCTGTGTTTTACAAACGATGAAGAAGCGCTCGCGCAAACTATGGCTCGTACAAAAAAATAGGGACCGACTCACACTCCCGATGTTGTGACTTCATTTCGGTATGGTTTCGGACGATCACACCAACGCAAGGTTAATAAACGCGTGGGGCCAGCCGAAAGCTTCCAGGTGATTTGATCCATTGTTCATGAAGCAGCGTATAATAGAATAATCATAATCAAATTTGGTTCGACGATTGCGCAACTTAGGTAACGAACTCTTGCAATAAAATAAAAAAAATCGGAAAACAATTACTATGATTGAAACAAATCCCCAAACAAAGAGTTCGGGACAGTTATTGACTGAATTTTTGTGGTTCGCAGCTTTAATAAAGATTATGACGTTTGACGACACTTACGCGATAATCATAATAATTTGTTGGTTTTGTTAATTGCGTTCGTTTAAACTCGAGCAAAGAATTTGGACGCTTTTTTTTGTTCCCTCAAGTTTTTGATTTACAAACTTGCTTTGTAAAAGTACGAGCGCGCGATTGTAATCGGAGTAATTATTTGGGTCATAAATATAATAAATACGGAATGAAAGAAAAAAAAAAGTTTGATAAAACAAAAGACGTGAAAATGGTTTAATATGAGGTTTCGCACCAATTTTTGATCGATATTGTTTTGTAATTCGGGATTGCATGTCCATGTTACATGAAGAACGCGTAAAAACGTGCTTTACCACTTTTTGATATACAATACACTTTTGTTTACTTTATAAAGTTTACATTGAACTAGTTTTCATTCCCGTACGAGTGATAAAAGATTATATGAGAACAGGGCGAACAGGTGCTCAGCACGTGGCCCATCGATCTCATCCATCCTCTTTTTTCCTTTTTCACGAAGACTGCGAAACCGTTTTTCATTCATATTTTCACGTTGCACGCCGAGTATCCACACAATGATGTTACGTAACTCTTAACGTGATCGATTTTCAATGGCAACTACTACACAGAACGTAAATATACTGTTCTCTAACAGTCTTTTTTGATTAGCATAGGTCGTGATCGTTAATGTCACGTTCCATTTACGTACAACACAATGCCAATTGACTTAAATGATACATTAGGCTTGCAAAGTCAATTTTCGTGTATTATTTTTTTGCTCGATTGCGCTTTATTTTAGCGCATTATTTTCATTATCAAATTGAATGCCTTTTTTCCGTACGTTAATCGAATACCGTGAAATATATAACTATTTATGCAACAAATAGGCATACTTTGCACATATCAAATTTGGCGCGTTTCAATGTTTGATGCATTTAATTTAAATAGCCGAACTATGTAAATTTAGTTTTGTATACGCTCGTTTTTAATAATTCTTAAACAAAAATATTTCTGTCGCAAAAAAATAAAAAACAAGAAAAAAAATTAATTATTTTGACTGCAATGATTGTCTTTTGAATCTGTTATTAAATCATTTTTGCTTCGAAATTGAAAACTGAGCATTAAACATGTAAAAGTGCAATAAAAATCAAGCCATGCTTTTTGTAGAATATATTTTTTTAAAAAATACTTAATTAGTTTAAACAAGTTTCAACTTTTAGTTGAATGAAAACAAACTATTTATTATTTCTGTAATCATTTTTAAATAGTCATAGAATCATTACATGTAAATATTTAAATCCAGTAACAAATATGTTTTTTTTATTCTACATAAACTATACATACTTTATAATAACTTTATAATACTATATTATCAACAATTGAAAGATATTACATAAAATTATAGTTACAAAAAAAAGTTCCACATGAAACTGCTCAATATTAAAAATAAATTTTTATATTGTCTAATTAGAATTGTATTTTATAATGTTTTTCTATAGAATCGGTAACTTACAATTCTAATAATTCAACAATTTTTCCGACTTATTCATCGTAATAAAAATAAAAAATAAAAAAAATCATAACAGGATAACGGATGTTTATTGATACATTATTGTTGGATAATGACACAGGGTATTGAAATTACCCGTTCATTTAGTTAAATTTCGTACTGTGTCAGCATATAGTGTCATTAACATTGGTAGAAGTTATACTATAAAATGGAATAGTATACCTTTTATGGAGTTTTAAACCAACCGTGTTCAATTGTTCGATGGTTTACCACATTTTATAGTTTTTATGGCGATTTACGGGATTTATTACAATTATAATGGTGATCTATAATGTAATCATACGTGAAATTATATTACGCGTCACAATGTTATGATTTATGGAATAATAATAAAATATGGATATTAGGATGGGTGTGTAGATTGAAATTCAAAATTCAAAAGTAATAATCAATAAATTCGCAAATTTTGTATACATAAAGGATGCGTTTTAGTAAAGTCTTATCAATACTTTTCATCAAACAATAGTAATGTTTTTGTTAAGTTATATACAATGTACGTATAATGCATTACAGATAAAGCCGACTAATAAATAATCAATATAATAAACTTGATGATTTAAAAATTGTATCGATTCAGCTTTTATTCTTATTTTAATGTCCAGATTATTCTCTCAATCCTACCTTCTAATAATAAAAGTATCGGAATACGAAGTCAATAAATCAAACTTTTGTCTGGCAAACTTATTTGCAATATCAGATTAAATTGTTTTAGACGTGTATGATAGTACTATAATTATGATTTGTTCTAAAAGACGTTTATGATAAAAATAAGATACAAACACGTTATCTAATTAGGTTATCTTTCCACAAAACGCTTATATTTAATATTGACATTGAAATTATGGTCGGAGATTGATTTGACCGGAAAGGGATTGTACAATGAGTGAAGGTCTTGAGTAAGCATAGACAATGACTTTTTCAGCATGCTAATTCGAAGTAAAATGCTAAACGAATGATTCATATACGATGTTTAATTAGATAAGAAAAGGCTATTTATGCGAATGTCGTCGCTGTACTTAATAAAGCATATATAATTAGGTCGACAGGGAGAAAAAAAGATCAATTATTTGATGACATATGATCTCTGCCTTATGTGATAAGTCATCAGTGTCCAAAAGACTGACGTTGAACGATTAAGTTTAAAATATTTATCAGTGTTGTTTAACAATATATAACGTTAAATGCATGATGTTATCATTACTGTTCAACGAAAGTGCGTAATTTGAAAAAATGCTTTGTTTAACATATAACATGAAATATTGCGTATTGTTTTTTTTCGTATTGTTTATTGATATTATTGAATAATTCATCTAACTAATATTAGTTAAACTGGTTTTTAATGATCGTTAATTTTTAACAAATGTATACTTTCTATTCTATGTTTGATCCAGTTATTTATTTTATAATTTTAAAACGATCATTGATTTATATTAGTCTTATAAATTATGATGTCGCGTCATGGTAAATTATTTTTTATTAATTATTATATCTTCATTTCCACACACACAGTATATAATTTGTTCGAAATAAGTTTAATAAAACAGATTCAATTAACTCATTTTTAAATGCGATAAATTTATGTTATTGTATAAAGAAATATAAAATAAAATTAAAATATTAAATTAGTCACTACGAAAACATAATAAAATAGATATTATTCATTTTTATAAGTATGTACGTCGATAATATTTATTATAATTATTATTTTTCATTTGAACATTATATACATTTTAGCAGGTTGTAGTTCATGGCGTGTCAAGTGCAAAGATAGCAGTCGATTATTTTGTAATCTAATAAACTTGCACAAATTTAATTTAGTATTATCTTAAC
>JABFQC010004081.1:0-13120 GCA_022817085.1 Psilanteris sp. ZL-2020 | reverse complement strand
TCGTTGTTATACGATTAGAAGTTCAAAGAGGATTTATTATTTTTTATGTTCTGCTTTTCTTCGTCATTTTGTATTAAGCTATATTACAAAAAATCTAAAGAAAATTGTCCAATAATAAAATTACTCCACAATATTGCTATCGAACAATTGTTTATTGTTTCGTATAATAAATTTCTAATACATTAATTATTGAATGATCGAAGAAATTTCGATTTACAGTATTGCGAACAAGAAATTGATTAAAAATTTACTTTGTATGTCAACTTTAATTTAGTTATTATACTTTTTTTATAAGGACGTATTTATTCATCCGTTACAGCTTGAAGAGCATTTTATTTTTTCAGATTAATATATTAATGAACAATAAAAGTTTACATAAAGTAAGCGCAATCGAGAATATAAATGAAATTATACATAAAATCAAGAAAAAATTATTTCATTATGAATATAACTACACAACCTATACATATTAATATGCTATTCAATTATTAAATAAATAGTTAATTGTAAAAAAAATTGGTACTCTGAGAAATGTTTTAATTTTGATTATAGAATTAATATTATTTAATATATATAATAAATATATCGTGTTTTTGTAGTAAATATTATAAAATGAAATTGCACAATAGTGTCATTTTTTGTAAATTATAATACCTAAAAATGTGTTCACATAATGTACGTTTATTAATAAAGTATAGCATAATAATTTTAAAATTTATTACATTAAAGTTAAAATATATATTGGTATACTAATTTTATAAATAGAGAGCATTGAACAAAAATCTAATAACACAAATATTAGTAGAAAAATATGCCTTATTATTTGAAATTCAGTTCTATAGCATTATGCTAAATTCCCTGCATGTAATCCTAATTTCTATGCTCACGCCTTTTCTTCATGCACTTATATATTTTTTATACATAGTTATTCTTATGCGAAAAATAACAAAAAGTGATAACATATTTCTAAACAAAATCGTGTTGATATAGGACTTTTATAATAATCTAAAATTAGATAAACTGTAAAATTAATTAAAACGTAAAAAAATATAATAAAATTTGTTTAATTATTAGAAATATTCATATTACTATACATTAAAAAAATTACATTACATAAATTGAAAAATACAATATTGTGTACATTAATTCGTGGAAATTTATGAATTTAGTAATATAATTTGTTAAAATGGAGTACGATATTAAATAACAAAGATTATACAATATATAATTCCAGTTACTATTTACATATTTTGAAGAATAATATCTATTTGTTAAGTTTAATTAATCAATATGGTGAATTGTAAATGTTATATAAATTTAACCGCATTTAAACACGAATTAATTATTTATTATATCGCAGTCACTTATAAGTGTATTAACATAATAATATTAATATTAACAGGCAAAACATTATATACGTGTTAATTTAATTAGCAAGTTTGTTTAGTTTATAGTAAACACATTTCCATAAAAGTGTTTGAAGTTATGAGTTGGGAAAATGAGGAAAATTAGGACAGCGTGTGTGGTTTGCCTATTGGTTAATACATTTTGTCTAACTATTTTAGCTAATGGTACTCGCGCAATAAAATATTCATTACAATTTATTTTAAAGTATTGCTATAATATATATTACAGATATGTATATAAACATTAATTATAGACGTTAAACTATGTTATTTACATAGCTTCTCATTGGAAATAATCATCTGATGATATTACATCGTTTTATATTTTGTCACATATCATTTATCTTATTTTAAGTTAGCAGACTTTTCTAAGCTTGCAGTATAATATCAGTTTTAGCTCTTCCTAATTTTAATCTGAATAAAAAATTAAACGAGTAGCAAATATAATTCAAATATTGGTAATGTTAAGTCCTCGTCTGATTTCGATCATATTCATACTTCGTCTCCACATCAGTACCATACACTGTAGAAAGTAGGGCAGCTTTGCGAATTATGCTGGTTTAAATTTCAGATTATTCTGATTTCAAAATAAAAATTTTAAACATGCCTTTACCTTAGCATTCGAGAATGAATTATATTTATTTAAAGATACTCCATAAAACTTCGCATATAAGATCAGACTTCGATAATCATGTTTCAGTATCATGTTTGTTAAAGTAAAATTTAGATGTAAATATAATCAAACTACGAACTGAAAATACATATTTTTAATTTAAATCAATAAATAATAAAATCCTATAATTTTTAATTTGCATTTTTTAGAAATAAACTATAAGCAGTGTATCATATCCTAACAGAGTAAAGAAGTTGTTTTTTTGTTTTTTGACAAACATTTCTTGCTCGTTTCTGTTTATAATTAATATATTGAAAGTAAAAAAACTTATTTCTTTTATCAAAAAGTTTGCAGTCTTTCAACAATTATTATAAATAATGTAAAACGATATCAGCTTAATTTGAACAAATATTAAAGTGGAAGGCAATTACAATGATGTTATTAGTTAAGTTTAATAATTAATTGCAGGACTACCACGAATCAGATCGATTAACCAAAAGCGCTCAACGCGCGAGCAATTCCTTCACTGCTGCCGGAAAATGAGATAAGATTGGTGAAGACATACGGTATCGCGGCGTTACTCAATATTTTAGTAATAATTTTGCAATTCATACGTTAAATTAGTCAAGTATGCTTAATTACGACCTTTTAACTTTTTTGAAGTAATTGTAGTTTGATTATATTGATTCAAAATAAGTTAATGTTTGTTAGGTTTATTATCGGATAATATTTTGTCAGACTGCAAATTCACTACTCTTTTTCTTTGATATTGGAACAATTTCCATTCTGAATTATTAATATTAATTCAAAAGTATCGTTTTATTAATTGATTCTTTTTAATTTTATCAAAATAGTACATTATTAGACAATTTTTCAATTAAGTTTCGAATTAAAAGTATTAAAACTTTAATTTAAGTAAAATGAAAATCGAAATATTTTTATTAAATATAGTTTATTGTCATGACAATTAATAATTATATATTAATAATTTATAATAAGTAAAAGTTATTATAAAAATCGTGGCAAAAATTATTTTTAATCGTCTTATATTGTTAATTAGTGTATATTTGTAGATCTGTATATATAAAGTTTCACTTTAATCATTCAATCTATATAAAAAACGTTTTGTGCTACAGTGGCCCCACAGCATAGCAAAAATATCGAAATTTTTAAAATTCTTTTTCTTTCGTATTCTTGTTCTTTTACTGATTAAGTCAAAACAAACACAGTTAAAAATTGTATATACGACATTATATTATCAACGTCTGAAGTACTAAAAGAAAGAATGAGCTTTGGAAAATTTCATATAATATTAAATAATTTATCTTGTTTCAAGCAAATTAGTTTTTAAATATAACATTATATATAATTTATCTATGCTTTGTATTTGTGAAATAGTTAAATTTATTGTAAATAAAATTGTAATCGCGTAGATAATTTGAAAAATAAATTTTACACGAAAGTTTATAATATTGATTATAGTTCACATTTATATATAGCTTTATTAATTATTTTATTTCTACCAAAATATAATGAATAAGATGAACTGATTCACCAACGCACTAAAAAATTTTATTCAGGAAGTTTGTTAATTTGCTTTAAACGCAAAGCATGTATGTACTTTTATATAATTAATATATTAAAACTTTAGTACAGGATTGTATATTTTTTTAAGCGAATGAAATAATTAGCAAAGAACGTTGAGTACTATTTTTATTTACTTACTTTTAGTTTACTTTTAATTTTTAATAAAAATGTTTGTTTCATTCGACTTCATTCAATATCTTTATTTATAATTTGTATATTTCATTAGGTTACGTTATTAAACAACATAAAAATGGAGATTTTGTGTTTCAAAATAAGAGTCTTATAAGTTTAATTACTACATTATTGTTAAATAATGAAATTATTATTGTTTTCCTTATGTTTATATTTTAGTATATTTATGTTTATATTTCGAAATATAATTGTATAATTTAATCAGTCATATATATATCATAAACATAAGTCAGATATTGAAATTATTTACTTTGATTGTATATAAAAGTTATTCTTATATATATAATATTTTAATTTGTTATGTAACTTTTGTGAATTCTCTGAATTAATAACCTTCATAACTATTACTAATTTTTGTATATAGTTTTAATTTACATAAATGTAATTTATGCAAAATACAGCAGTAGAAGCTGACAAAGTTTACAATATAGATTACAATATTTATGAAAATATTGAATTTTAATCCATAATAATGATATTCAAATTTGTATATACAAATATTAACTCAGAAATTGCATTTATTTAATATATAAAATATATTCTTTTCGATTTTCTATCTCGTTCTTCTAGTACTGATTTTCATTACCACGCTTTATAAATGATTTACTTCATTTTCATCATATTACTGCATTAAATATATTGACGTTAATTATAAAAATAAGAAATCTTTCTTCCACGGTCGACATTATTTTCACTTTTTCTATTAATTAAGAAAGTTATTATATACTTTTATTCGGAAAATCGCAAATATTTTTACATTCATCAATTTATCTTGTTTCGTATTTTCGCTTATTCAACCGATACTGAAACACACTAACGTTATTTATCATTTCATGTAAAATATTGCAACGTATTTAGGAAATAAAGTTATACGAATTTCTCTAATACGTTTTGGTATAAGTCATTTATCTTCTACAATTAACAAATAAACAATATAAATTAATTTTACTATTAATTTATCTACATTTTTACGTCAAGTGTACAAACATTTTGTCATTCGCAATTCATATATTCGCACAAAAATTAATCTGTTAATAACAATTAAGATCATCGAAATGATTAAACTAATAATGGATAAACAGTTTTAATTAATTACAGCAAATTATATTTTTATGCAATTAATAATTGAATGTGGTTTGAAAGTTGGCGGTGTAAAGGTATTAATGTTGTACACTTTTTAATTATAATTTTATCCAATACAAATTGAACATCTTTGATTTTAAAATGGAAATAAAATATATGAGATTAAAAATCTTTTCTGAAAAAATTTAATTATGTCCTTTCGTAAATATATTGATTACTTTGGTTTCTGCTGTTTAATAACTATTAATGATTATATGTGATTTATTTTTTTAAAAAAATGTTAAATATTAAATATATCATTTTTAATTCTAATACTATTAATAAAAAAATTATTTACAAACTATAGCAAAATAAAAAAATGTTTATAATTATAAATAATTAAATATTTTGCACTTAACATTTAAATGTACATTTAATATCGTAAATAAAATATTTTTCAGAGTAAATCATATAAATCTGTTCAATAATAAACAATGGAATAAAAGACCATATAAAACTATACAAACTTATTCGTTTTAGTTACACTCAATAAGTGCATGAATACGAATGAAATTAAATTTGTTAATAAAACTGTAAACAACAAAAAACACAAAATATATTTCAAAGTTACCGTAATATGCACTCATATGAATAAAAAAAAAAAAAAATTAAATGCATTGTATTTTAGCAAAACACAATTATGTAAACTATAATCGTACCTAATTCCTTATATACATATATACTTCAAACGTTTAGCGTGTACAATTTATATATTTTGAATACAAACAAAAGTCAATTTTTATATATAAATTCAATCCCTGTATCCAACGAAAGATATATATTATAGATATATATAATTCTAAATTGATGTATAAAAATAAAATATGTTCAAGTTTGCGCTAATTAAAAACATTCCATGTTTAATTCTATAACTCTAAAAAATATGTCTACAACATTATATATAAATATTTTCTCCTTTATTCTGCCATCGTCCTTACAAAACTTTCCAACTAAGTACTCATCCTCTTCGGCTGCGTCGTAACTAACATCATTTTTACTATCAGAATAATTTTTCCATGAAGTTAATGCATGCTTAGGAAACCCACCGTTGATTTCGCCCTACCGTGGACAATATAGTTTTGTTTATTATAACAGTACCTGCTGTAATATCTGTTCCATGATGCAACTCTGATACAAAAGTTTCATGATTAGTAGGAAGTTCGAGCAGGTCTAAGCACTCATTGTCAACTACGCATACATCTTTTTAATAGTTCTACTTAAACACTCAATACTAAAAGAGAATAACCGGACTGAAATGAATTCGTTAGTATTATAATGTTTCTCAATTAAATACTCGTTAATTAAAGTATAAACCACTGGTAGAGAAAAGTTCTGCGTGTTTTATTAGTTAGCTATATATATATGTCGGTGTGATATACTTTAAATTGAAAATGTACTGTTTGAAGAAGACAATAAATATGCATTGAAAAAATGCAATCTTATTTTCAATTATATAATTTAGGGCAGATCTTTTGCCGTTGAAATGTATGTAATATATATACCATTTAACTTTAATTATTTAATGCATATTAATTTATTGCTAATTTATAAATTAAAATCGTAAATTTTGAATCTTAAAATTGTTCTTCTACGTAAAACAATAATTATTCGTTTAATACTTCACGAATTACATTTGAGATGTTTCAAAGTTTGATTATTATTAATTAATTAAAACAATATAGTGTTAATTTTGGAATTACTATTCGAAACTGTCTAAGCAATGATGGTTTTAATTATCGCAATTATACATTATTCTTTCACCATTCGTTAAATGTATCTATTTATTTCTTAATAAGTAATTAAGAGAGTACAGTTCGTAATTAGGTTTTTTAGAATTTGAAAATAAAAATTAACGGAACAATAATTCCCTTCTCTACCAGAGTTTGTATACGCAGGCAAAAACTCTATTAAAGTTTCTTGTATCCTCAATAAATACTCAAACGAACATTAAAGTTTGGATGTAGATATATGATTAATTGTACCTTCGTAATACATACATTGTTAATCGCAATTATAAATACAATGCTCGATTTCAACGGTATCCAACGAGAATCTCGTGAAACGTCGATTATAAATTTCTTTGTATAAATATGATCACGAAACATATTCATAGAAATTAATACCCGCAAATACTTATGAATCTTTTATACCCGCGTAATAAATTCGTTAAAAAATTCGTAAAAAATGCTTCAATCAATAACCGATACGTATAGGTATGCATCGAATACTAAGATTTTTAAATATATTTATTAATTTCTCTATTGATTTCACATTTGTCTCTAATAACTACGCGCAAAAAAATAAAAAAAAAAACGGCAGAAGAATGAAAATATTGAATTTTCGGGCTTTCTCCCTTACTTTAATGGTCAGTTAGTGAATATTTATTTGAAATACCAGAAATAGTAACATCCCGAATTTATGTTCATACACCGAATTTTGATAACACCGTATAACCTTTAACCTTTCAAACGAGACATATATCATCAGTCGAACCGAAACCATTCTTGAAGCATAATACTAAGCAAAGACTTTCACAATTAAGCGTAATCAAACCAATCAAGGTTGATCGTCGAATGAATTTTCTCTTTGTTTGAACACCAAAATTTCGCAGTCGGATCAACCGATTTGTACGAAAGAAATTCTGGTGTACCAAACGTTTGTCGAATTTTTGTTTTCAAACGGGATAAAACGAACTGAAGCCGTAGGTGGCACAATAAGGAGGAACTAAAAGATAGCAAACTGAAAGGGTCAACGGATGCCAAGAAAGAGAAAGTAAATAAGGAAGGTTTTAATGCAAAAGGGGTGTGTGGGGGGGGGGGGGGTTAAAATTTAAGCATTTCAAGTAAGGGTGCGGAATAGATCCCGTGCAATAATGAAGAATGCAACACAGCCTCGATTCCAAATCCAATTAGCCGCTGTCATTCATTCTAAAATTAGCGTGCCAGCAGATAAGCAAGCGAGAGAGTGATAGTGTGGAAGGTATACCGGCGCGGGACTGACCGTCGTGGAGCGGATCTATGGTGTGGATCATGAGCTGCAGCAAGCCATGCCTGAATTTGGCATGACTGGTATGCGGATGACTTCCATGCCCGCTTGGCTGATCGCAGCCGTGGCTGCTACTACTACCTCCTCGGCTTCCACCGACGCCGCCGCTGCCACTGCCGCCGCCTCCGCCGCCGCTGGCGCTGCTGCAGCCTGCTTCCGCCGTGACGGGCATACCGCTACTTCCACACGCACCCGAAACGCCACCCACACTCGTCTCGCTGCTATTCGTCGCATTGGGATGCTGCTGGAACAAGCAATTTTTCGTTAGACCACGAAAACGTCCGCATTCAACACAAATTAATCACATTCAATGTTCGTTTTCGTTATTCGAACGCACCCAGTCGGACACGTCCAATTTGGATCCCTGATTGGTCGACTCATTTCGGGTCTCCAAATTTCGAACTTGGCGCAAATTTAAATTCAGATTCGAACGCTCAATTTGGAACTCAAATTTGGGTCTTGAGCTTTGAATTTTAAATGTTCGAACCTTACATTTGGACCGGAAATTTGGATTTTCGGTTTTGGTGGCGACTGGGTGTGTTCGACTGCATAATAAATTTCGTGTGTACAAATCATTTTTTATTAAGAACTTTTTGGGATTGTGAGGTTTAAAATTCAAATCAATTGACGAAGTCGCGGGTTTGCGCGAAAAACTGTCGAGTAATTTCAACCGGATAACCAGAAAACTGACATTATCATATGACATCCTGTTTTATATTCATTGACCTCTTTTTGAAACGCAATTTTTGTATTCAACAATTCAGTAAGCATATTTTATTGATTGAAATGGAAACTGTACGAATCTACTGTTTTCGTTGTGAAATTGTATCTTGTATTAAAACCTCTGAATTAATTTTGATCTTGAAAAATATGTTTAGGATTCTGTAATTTTATGGATTAGTTTCTCAGGTCCCTGGTTGTACGAATTAATGAGGAGTTTATATAATAAATTTGATAAATTTATTGTTGTAATATTTGACTATTGATTTTGATCTTTTTAAATTTATATTTTTATTCATTCTAACGTCAAACCCCTTTTAATTGTGAATATCATTATAATTAAATTTGCAAATTTTTGGGAACTATTTTAATCTACTGCATGAAAAATGACCTACGTTATCGTGAACTTTGTTACGAGTTATGATATTTCAAAAATAAATCTTCGTTTTGATCTTTGTTTGCTCATACATTATACTGAAAATTAATGATCTGCAAATGAAATTTGAACTGGAAACTGAAAACATGGTCACTATTGTCGTTGTGATCGTTACTACGATAATCCGAATATGGCGAAATTGTGATTAAAATCTAAATCGTATTCATAACGCCGCGGTGTTCAAGATATTATGTACAATGAGATCATTTTATTACAATTTTAATCATAACGTTCATAAAGGAATTGATATAGTTTTTAGTTTTATTCGCAGAAACTCAAATATAACAACAATAATAACTAAATGCAAAACACAGTTATGATAAGTATATCATATCAGTAAATTTTGTTTGATTACGTTATAGCATGTGACTCATATATATTACTCCTATTAATCTCAAAATTTTATGACAACTTTTCCTTATAAAATTTTCCATTTTCTATTTTATTTCATAGATATAACATAATTCGAAAAAAACTGCAACGTAAACTCGTTTTACTTAATTTAGTTTTCCAAGAAAATAAAATATAACGAACTCGCGAGGATCGAGAAGACTTTTAATTATATATAAATTTAGTCTGCGATTAAATGACAGTGTTTAAATATATATTAGGAAATTTATTAAATAGATATGTTAGTTTACATGTAACTAACATTTTAATTAATTCTAAATAAATGATTGATTATCGCATATTTAGATGTACTTAATGTATTCTGCTACTTTTACAAACATTCTAATTTTATGAAAATATTTTAATACTCGAAATCACGTGGACGTTTCCACGTTATTTATACTAAATTTAAACTATCGTAATAAGTTAAAATTTGTTTCTCTAATTCTATATTTATTCAGGGCTTCGTGCTGACATTAAAGTGATCAGAGACAAATACATAGACATCTTACTCATTTTGACTTGTGTAATTTACTCAGTTGATTGGATTTATCAGAATATCAAGGAGAATTAACTTGATATTTCGATGTAAACTAGTTTAATTCGAAGTATATTATCTGAGATATATAATGAAGTAAATTACAAGCGCTAAATTAAAAATCATAGACAAAATTACAACTTTATCACGAAAGTAATCATACATAATAAATCAAACATAAATAATTGCACGCAAATTCAATTAATTAGCTTTTTATCAAATCCGGATTAATTATCGTCATTTATTTATCCGGAATAACGAATATTATTAGTTAATATTTCGATTTCTTTTATACGAAGCTGCGGCAATGCACAAAGTAATTAATATTTAAGAATGCCAGACTGTATGATATTGCCGTTTTAATATTTGTCGCGAAATCAAAGAGCATTTTTGATTTACGATTAATGATTTAATATAACTAATTACCAATGTCAATTAATATATTATGACATATAGTAAACCGTTTAACCAATTATAAAACCATAATATTTTATGTAGCACGAACAGTTTGTTTAAGGCAAAAAATATTTATTAAAATTTATATGTAATAAATAAACCGTTAAACAAATTGGATCATTAGATTTTTAACTTCGCAAATTTCTTTAACCAACGAAAGAAGGAATATAACAACAATATTAATATGCTTTTATGTTAAAAGATAAATTGCTTAAAGTGACATTTTAATTTTATTTTTGATGCAATAAAACTGGCCGCTGCGCTCTTTTTCTCGATTAGCTAAACGTCTCGTTATTCATCACAGATGTTACCAAAAGCGGTTGGTTCCTTTTTACCGAAAATGTTGAATTACTAATTTCCACCGACAGATTTTTTTAATTTACACTTTACACAGCCCAATAACTAAGTAACGAGACTGATTTTACTTAATGTATTGGTAACACTGCGACCTAGTTTCTAGTATTGCGAACGTTCTATAGCCTTCTATTAACATTGCCAACTTGCAATTTTTTGCGGTCAGTTAAACTTAAATAATAGATATGTACAACATGTTAATTTTTATTTATATCTTATGAAAATAATTCTGAAACATATCATGAAAGTCACGGGAAAAACGTCTCTCGTTAGATACGATTAAAAAGACCCAACACAGTGTTTTGCGCTTGTAAAATTGTTATTTGATTTTTGACAGATTAAACTTTCTACTATAACGTGGCAGGTAATGTGACAAACAATCCATATTATATATCATTGTACACATATTCCGATTGTTTACTATGTAGAGTAAGGTGAATATACTTTTAGTATGTCTAAAGCGTTGTAGGAATTAACTTATAATTAAGAAGATTATGAGTAAATTACCTGAAATTTTCGTTAAATAATTCATATCGTAATGTTAATTGTTGTCGCATATGTATTTGTTAAAATTAAATACTTCATTTCTAACTAATTAATAATTTTATATGTTATGATAACTTTGACTGTAATTTACAAAATCAGAAGTTATTTAAGACCAATTTGTCATTTGCAAGTGTATTTGAATTAAAAGTAAAATATTTTTTGAACAATTATTTTTTATATATATATATTTTTTATATATATTTGTGTACAAAATTGATCTAGTTAGAAAGTAACACAGAATATGCCGTATTACACGTGACTCGTTTGAGTTTATGTTTTGAAAACAAATTTACCGAAGTTGTGTTGTTAAATCAGTTCGTTAAAAACTTTTTTTAAGATTTATATTACTGAATCAAGTAACTGGTTTTTACCTAAACATACTTACGTAGTATAACGACTTTATTCTATATTGTCCGTAACGTAAATACGTCTGAATTAATAAACATTTAACATATGTCCATTCAAGTTATTTCCTAATTTATTTTTATTTTATAATTTATTTTATTTCTCTAATTGAAATTTATCAAAATTTAATATTTACATATTTCTATTTTGTTTAAACATTATACATTTCCTTTATCTAAAATTATATAAAAACTGAAAATAACTAAATATAAATGCAATTTTAACAAATTTTAAGAATAAATAAATAGTGAAATTAATAAAGTAAATTTTTAAAAAACCTGATTTATTTGGTCATTTGTAAATTATCAAAGCACGAAAAAATGTGTATTATAAAATTAGTACACGGAAAGAAAGATTGTAGTAAAAATTACTAACAAAATATTAAATGTGTAAAAGTTGTGTTTTAGTCAAAATTGCTGAAGTTTTAGTAAAATTTATTAACATTTTAGTAAAAATTGCAGACGTTTTATGTATTATTTCAAAATACATACACTTCTGTCACACAATTGATATTTTATGAGTAATTTTTAATACTTATTTTCTTTCCGTGTATTAAAGTTTGCATATGTTAAATTGAAAATGTATATTAAGACAACATATTGTCTTACAGCACACTGCGAGAGAAAAACTGTACGCTGAAACAACCGAAATTGACACAACAGATTTCATTTCTTTTATGAAAATGAAATTTCAGTTGTATCAACTGTAAATGTCTGTTAGTTTCAATATTAACCATATTTTATTGTTGTGATAATAGATTAATATATTAACAAGAACTATATATTTTTTGTAGTAACCATTTTTACTGTAATTTTCTCTCAGTGCATACATTTTCAAAATATCACTATTTTTAGTTTATATTGTAACTACAGATTATCATCCAATTTTAAAAAAGATGACACATATTAAATACAAGCGTGATGAAATATGACAAAACTAATTCAAATGAAGAATGATATTTGCCAGTAATTAATGCCTACTTTTGAAATAATACATTCGCAATATTACAACACCGAACAATAAATTCGCTAATGTCAATATGCATTGAAATTAGTATAGTCATATTTCATATTTCAACGTAATTCACTGTTTGATATTTATTGTGTTTTAGAGGAAATGCTTCTATGGAAACAGTAGTAGTTATTCCGGATTCG
Organism: Psilanteris sp. ZL-2020; assembly: GCA_022817085.1. Taxonomy (NCBI): domain Eukaryota; kingdom Metazoa; phylum Arthropoda; class Insecta; order Hymenoptera; family Scelionidae; genus Psilanteris; species Psilanteris sp. ZL-2020. The sequence continues at coordinate 156 of JABFQC010004081.1, read as the reverse complement.
CGCGTCAGAACTAAAAATCAAATAAAATATTTTGAACTTTGAGAAATAATTATAAATTCACTCATAAAAGTATAAAGATTCTGTCTCAAGATTCTGACATTTCAGCTAACGTTAAAAATTACTGTATATTAACTATGACGAAATACACAATGTTGT
>JABFQC010004080.1:0-13122 GCA_022817085.1 Psilanteris sp. ZL-2020 | reverse complement strand
GCTTTCGGCTACCCTCACAAAGGGTTGCGGGGGGGGGGGCAAACCCAAAATGTGAGGTCCTAGGAGGCTTCAGTACAGTAGTTTGCGGGCGAAACCTCGAAATTATCTGGAAATTATATTGAACCCGAATTTTAAGGTCATTTCTTAAAACTTTACACTGTTGTCAAATTTATAGGATCTTAAAACTATGGAGTAGAAAACATATACATATATACATATATCTAATGTATAGCAGTTGAGGACAGGAAGCCATATTGTTTCCCAATTACGCAATGTTACACGCACAGAAATGAAATTCTAAGTTGAATTAAAGAAATTAATTTGTTAAGTGTATTTTGTCAATTTGTCTGTGGAGTATATGAGTTCAATAAAATATTTCGTAAATATTTACAGTTTTACTGAAACGTTTGATATGTTTTTACAAAATTAGTGTGTTGATTCAACTAAAAAATATCAAGAATATGACAAAATGATCGAAGTAGCATTATATTTTGTTGATCTAACAAAACTGTTTTGTTGAATGAAACAAAATTTGATTGTCTCTACAAAATATTTCTATGCATGTAAATTCAAGACCCTATAGTTGCATTTGGGGACAGTCCTCAATTTCTTAGACTGCTTCATGTTGCATTTGAGGACAGATCCGGAAACTACTACACTGGAGCCCTCTATGACCTCGCGTTTTGGGTTTGGCTAGATTTTTAAGTGGCGGGAAGGGTTGGTGGCGTAGCTCCCCCATATCCCTTTGTGAGCACACCCGTAACTAGGGGTCAAGATAGGGCGCGTCCTCATTTACACCGAATGACGTATATATATGTACAATACTTAAATGTTTATCATAAGCAAAATTTAAGCCATTACGAAATATAAAATTAACTTTACTTTTCCTGAACTTGCTGCTTTACTATACACGGAGAAAATGTACACGTCCATAGAAATAATGATATAGAATTGAAGAAATTATTTTTGTAAAATGTATTTTGTCGTTTTATCTATAAAGTATACGAGTTCAACAAAGTATTTTGTAATTGTGTATATATTTATAGGAACGTTAAATATTTTAAGAAAATCATCAAAATTGAATGAATTTTGTTGATTTAACACTATTTTTTTGCTTAAATGACAAAAAATGTATTCTTTTGCATCAAATAAATATTGCTGTGTGTGTATAAATGGTATAAGTAAATAACTTACTGAATTTGTCAAACATTTATCCACATTAAAATAATGTTTACCAGTGTCATATAAACATTGTTACCCCAGTTTAAGCATATAAAGTACACGCAGTTAAATCAAATAAGATTTTGGGAGGGCAACAATAATATTAACATTATCATGGGCAGAAAAAAAGTAAATTCATTTTTGTATTTTTTTAAAGATTTTTTAATTCTTCCTGTATATAATTGTTATTATTATATTAAGTTTTAGTCATCTACACTGAAAAAAATGTTTGTTTGGCACAAGCATAATTATATTTAACTTAAACATAAGTATTTTATTGGCAACCAAATTATGCTTGTGCCAACCAAACATTTGTTCAGTGTATAATTCATTTTTTTTTTATTTTCTCCTTAAAATTATTAATAATCTTTGTATATGTTAGTAATAAAAATGTTAATTAAAGTATATATAATCATATTATTTTAACGACATAGAATGTTATTTCTTTTTTTATTATTATCTAAATTTTCTAACAGTTCAGATTATACAATCGGAACTGTACATCCGACAGTATATTTTTTACAGTACAAATATACTATTTTATAATTATAAATTATGTTTTCTAATTTTATAATTTAAAAGAAATAAAAGAAAGTATTTTTAAATTTCAGCTACAGAAATGCAAGAAGCTCTTCAACATGCCATTAAGGTTTCCAGAGAGGGTAGCTGCCAGTGGCCCCGCGCAAAAGTTATTCCGGTGCATGACATTTATCCAAGTTTGTCTACCGTGTATATTCCACATTGCGCTATTCTTCACAGGTGTTCCGATGACACTGGATGCTGCAGATCTGGAGCGTTAACTTGTGTACCAAAACATACTCAGAAAGTAGAACTATATTTTTACGTATGTACTAATCATTAACTTTATGGTTTGATTTTAAATACCGTCTGCTTTAGGATGTTGTAATTACTGCCTAATAGTATTTCATTTAAAACATCTGAAAAATATCTGACATTCGTATGTACGTACCAAACGTTATACGTGGATTATTAGTTGATACATTTTATATTAAGAAATCAATTGAGAAATTAACAAATGCATGTATTTATATGTGGCATAAATTCCATAAAATCATTTATAATACCACTAAATGAATCAGAAATTATTCGCTTGAGTTTTCATTAATTTACAGAAGTTTCTTTGATATCAATAGAGATTAGAATATCCCAATTTGTTTATAATTTATATTGACGACATAAATAAACTAAAAATGCATAGGACATTTCAATTGAACATAAATTGACCATTTTGTAATCATAATACCAGAACTTTTTCACTTCCTAATGGAAGTAGAACGTATTATATTTAAAGATTTTGTATTCTTACAAATTGCGTACATGATTACCAATTTAACCTCGGTTTTCATGCCAGATTATAGCTCTACATATTTAAAAAATGTATTTTTTAACATATAGTTTTTAAAAGGTTATGTGTGAGAAGAGTTTATAAGTTTATTATATATTAGTAGTTAACATTTATTTATTTAATTAATATTTAATTTACATTAGGTCTTCACGAAAAGGAAGAATAATGTATTAATCAATTTTTCTAATATATATATATATATCTAGAAGCAAAAGAAAGTGTTGAACTTAATAGTTTAAATAAAATAATACCTATAAATGAATACTTCCTAATATGTATTAATATTAAATACTGATATTAATATACATTGAAAATTCTACAAACTCACTATTGACTATCGATGAAATATTGATACTATAATTGATTAAAATATTTCAGATTATGTATATACGATAGATTAGATATTCTAAAAAATTTATGTGATTTCATTATGTTATAACTATGACATTTTATATACAGATTAAATAACATTTTACGTGTTCATTTAAAATATTCATTTAAGTGTTACAGTTTTATTAATAATTTTTTATAATAATTTTAAAACAAATTTTATTGTAAATTATAAAGAGTTTATTTATTGATTATATTATTTAGTATATAAATTATAAAATATCTAATCACGGTTAAGATTAGAAAAATGTGAAGAAATTTATTAAAATATATTTATATTCTAATATTAGTCTTCCCAATATACAAATTGCATAAAATACTAGCTAATTTTATTATATTTAATGTAAAAAGTGAAGAATATATAAAAATAGACCAAATCTATTCTATACTATATATTGCATTTCATGTATGCATTTTTGTATGTATACATTTCAGATATTTTAGTATATTATAGTAAGGCTATAGGTGCATAATAGTACGTGTATATATATTATTTAGATTTCTCATCATTGCAATTAATTTCAAAGAGATGTAACTTTTATTCAGAGTTTAACAATTTAATTTTCAGCGTAAATATATTTTTATTGTGAATTTTAGATGTGCGGTTCTTTTTAATATGTCAATTTACTATATATCTTGATAAATATCTTAGCATAAATTGACATTGAAGATACCTAAATGACGAAGGGAAGACATTTAATTGTATCAAAAACATGCCGGCAATTAATCCGGTTTTTGTCAGAGACACATGGGAGTAGTCCATTTTTATTGCATCCAATAAGACCATTTTCATTGAGTACGGCTTTTTGTCTGCGACGATGTTCGTACGAATATATATTGCCAGCAAGACAACGTCATACCAATTAGTTGCGGTATGATAGGATGATTTTGGACTCATACTTGCCAACCAACAATAATCATTGTGCTTTTGATTCAATTTGATCAACAACTACTGATAGCATATCCGCAGATTTAATAGTGGCCCTACCTTTTTCATTTCCTTTCGACGCAAAAAATTGCAGTGAAATAATAATAATAAAATCTATACTACATTTTTACTAGGTTATTTGTGTATTATTATAAAATGTTTGCCAGCTATGTTAATATGTAAAAGTAAATTCAATGACTTTTTAAACTATCGTGTTTAATGCAGTTAAATTATACATACTTAGGAAATATCCCCAGTAAACATGAAAATATATTTTTATATAAATATGTTATAAATATGTTAAAATATATTAACAATATATTTTGTTATATATATATATCTGGCAATATATGTATAAAACAGTAAATATATTTAACGTTTATGAATAATTATTACTAATATATTTGTAATATATTGTCGGTATATTACAAATAGATTTTCATTTTTACTAAGGATTTTTCACAAAAAGTCGGAATAATATTATTATATTTTAATTTAATAAATTAAATTATATTGATTTTAAATAATAAATACATAATAATAATAATAATAATAATAATTTAATCATGTATTTCTAAAGTATCTAATTATGCACAAAATTAGAACTATATTTTATAAGTTTGATGTACGAGATAAGATTGCACTTCGACCGTCCGAAACTCTATTTTCATGTTTCATCTTCAATTTCCTTTGATAACAGTTTACACTCCAAATTTAGTTTGCACGTATGGCACAGCGAGTGAATTTATCGAGGCAAGCATAGCAAATTGTCTCATAAATACTTTGGGAGTAACAGCCAAGCAACGATGCCACGACCCCGAATAAAATAGTCTATACGATACCCATGGATTTACGATCTGCGAAACCTTTTCAGTCCGTCACTTTTTGTGAGTACTTTAAGTGCAAGAAGGCTAACAAAAAGATTCGCTTATATGTTACATCTTCACACTTTTATTATTTGCAAGGTATCTTTTTCGCTGCATTTAATGGTTAACAATGAGAAGAAGACCTCCAAAAGCAAAATATGATATTTTTCTATTTTGACTCAACCACTTGGATCTAGTTATATACTTATTACCTGGTTATCTTGATTGAAAATTTAGCAGCTATATTCCATATCATGTGCATGTTCTGTATCATTTAAGACTCTTTAAAAGAGTTATTCATATACACACTTGGATAAAACTAAAAAACAAATGAAAAAAATTAAAGTAATAAACTTTAAAATAAAATAAACAAAAGTAATATGTTGATATTACATATTATTTATTGAATCAAAAAATAATAAAGTTGGTCTATTAGTTCAAATTTTATATACATTATGTAAATATGGAACATTTATATGTACGGATATACTTCAATTATTATGTCGTATATCTGACGATGCGATGTAAAAATAATATATACTGAGAAAAATTCGATAGCAAATATTATACTTATTTATTGAGAAAGTTTTGTGTACTTCAGAAGGAAGGAAAATTTTAATGTCGCATTATAAAATTACCTATTAATAAATAATATATTTTTTCTTCCATTTATTTTATTTGTTATCATAATTCATAAAATTATATAATGTGACATTACAATTTTTTCTAGTCGTGTAGTATAAAACTGTCATAATAATTCATTATTATATTTATTTTAATGTAATAATAAATATCACATCATAAAATTAATATCAAATAGACTATATATATAATAGTATGAATTACAATTAATAAAATGTATTAATGGTTAATATTTATAACTAGAGAGTTAAATATAGACAAATTAGATTATGTTTAATAATTTTACAATATTGATAATATTATCATAATATTAACCTGCGAATTAGAAAGCTTATTAGGTCGACATTTTATATCGTCGGGAAACAACGGAAATTATTATTTATATTTATCTTATACTGATATGATAATTTTATTTAAATGAATGATATATGTTATTAATACATTTCAAAATATACTAAAGAAAAAATAATAATATTACTCATATTTATTAGATAATTAATATATTATAAATAGATTATCAATAATATTGATACTGTTAGGGCAGAAGTTTTAAATTGTAAACTGTTACTAAATATTCATTTCTTATTTGGATATTAAAAAATTATAATCTACAATGTATTATATTTTACAATTTTTTAATTATATTAATAGTAAAATATAATAAAATTAAAATTTCATCATATTATTTATTATTTTGTATACTTTGATATTTATTTATAACCTTAAAATGTCGAAATCATATTTTTATATATTTATATAAACGTGTCCTCCTGTAATTGTAAGCACCCTCTACTTTTAGGCTCTCTAACTACGGGTGTGCAAAATTGTTTTTTTGGGCAATCAGCGACAGAATTCGACCGCCCTTTGAACGCTATGCGAGGAGGGGGGGGGGTGTTTCATTAATATTCATCCTACATTTATATAAGGAAATATATAATTTTCTAGAGAAATCTATATAATGAATATATATTCAACAGGAATATTATATAAATATCAATTACACTGAGAAAAAAAATGTTTAACCGTTTACTATATAATATATCAAAACTGGACGATACGTGAAAATACAAGAAAAATTACTATATAATATATGTAGTAAAATTGGCAATGCACATAATAATATATTCAAGTTTATGTAGAAAATTTTAATATATAATGTAGTAATTTTTTTGTGTTTTCAGGTATCGTCCACTTTTGATATATTATATAGTAAATTGTTAAATATTTTTTTTCTCAGTGTAAAAAATATTATATATAATAATTTTGTGTAAATAGAAAAAAAAATAGCGTATATCCTTAGAAATACTACAGCTTATTTATTTGAAAGATATTTATGGATCGTAAAAACATATTAACCATAAATATTTTAAATGTAATTGACAAATCAAGGAATATTAAAATTTACTGTTTCATATAAACTTTTCAATGTATGCCAACGTAGTACCAATGTTGTATACCCCAACGTAACAACATTCTATGTAAACAATTTTTTACATTGTTTAAATAATATATTTATTTTAAATATCATATGTATTAATAATTGGTTACCAATATAAACATTTAATATGTGTTTTTTAAATAAAAAAAGAGAAATTCTTCAGTTTTTACTATTCCCGATCTTAAGCAGAACGGGGAAGTTTTTATATTTCTAATAATAATAAATATGTCTGTAATAATAAATACATTAATAACTGATATTGTTGTAAAATTTTTTATATATATTTACAATTACAATCATTTATATATATTTACAATTTTATAATAACAAATACACAAATATCGTTACCAACTAATTAGACAGAAATAATCTATTAATATTTACACTACATTTGTTAAACTGTAAAAGATGTATTATTATTATAATAAACATGTGTTGAAGAACGGTCACCAAACCAAGCGACGATCATTGCTAACGCTGCTTAACCTTGCTTCGCTGTGTGCCGCTCCTACCGCTTCCTTCATACGCTCGAATTACTCAACGTTGAGTGACGCATTCAAATGAGAATTTAATACTGAATTAAAAATAACAGCGACTTAAAGAATTAACGAAAAAATATCAATAAAATCGAAACACAATGTTTCTCGTGATTGATCTCGAGTTCGTAACAAATTAATATTATAATAAAATCAGAAATTAACAACTAATAAATTAAGAAATCAATAACGTATGAAACCGAAAATCTCCCACAAACAATTTACATAGATGCTCTGGCTCTCGGCTGCTCAATACTAATATCCTTTTTAATATTATATTATTTATTTTGTTTTAAATTATTTTGTATTTAATCGGGCACTCCGTCATAACAACTCTAATCCGATGTCAAGCAATTCTTATTTATTAATTATTTTTTATCGGCACATTCGCCACGAAACTTCAATCCAGAAGTTACATAATTGTGTCAGTCCGAACTGCAACTTCTCGAGCATAACAAACAAAAGCAAAGTGATGTCGAATCGATTAATCGATTCGTGGGAATATTCGGTATTTCAATTTTGTTTTAAAAAAATCTAGATTCCCGCTGCGATGAATTCTTTGTTCGAACCAGGAATCGCATCCAGTTCGACACTCCTAAACATCGCGAAATCGCTTTTCGTTCAAGTCGGGAGTCGCATCCGACTTGACACACCAAAATCTGTCGTCTTGAATTACTTTAAAAAAAACTAGAATTTTCTGAACGCGACTTCTCGACGTTTGATCGGCCATGTAGTTCGCATAGGTTTCTGGTTAGGTTAATTCACACAGGAAGTTCAGGATAGTAGAACATCAACAAGTTGCGATGAAATAGGAAAATGATTAGGAAAGGTTAAAGAAAGTAAATCTCGAGATAGGATTTTGTATCAAAAACCATAAGTTTTTATGGTAAAAGGTAACATTTTGTAACATGCAATATTATATATTGTTTGTATTATCTTTTTTAGAAAATATAAATTTTAAATTAATATAACGAATACACATTTACATTTACAATTTTGAAACATTGGAAATTTGATTATATTTGCTAAACTACATATCTAATTTTTATGTTATATAAAATACTGTCTTTCATATATTGACGAAATATACTTGATAATGTACGATTAAATTGATGTATTCTTAATGATTCGTATTGCATAAAATAACAACAGTTAACATAAATTTTTATTAAGAATTTATTGAGTAACTTTCAAGTGTAAGAGGTTCATTTCTTTTTATCCTACTCGTATATATAGACGATCCAGTATTGTAAATGTTTCTCTTCCCATATTAGTTCTATATATTGAGAGATTGTTCCTATGAAGTAATCGCTATATAAATTTCATGAAAAAAGGTTTGTGTTTTTAATGATTATTTTTCAAGATTAGATTTTAAATCAACAAATCAATCATATAGAACGTTAAATAAGTAAATACTAAGGTAAAGATTAATTTTATTAGATGTAATTTTTACTTACAAAATTAACGTTATTAATAACATAGTCAACAATACATAATACACATTTCCGTTGTATACATATATAAACTATAAGTTTACAAAAATTATCATTTTCTCTTTCATTAATATGACGAATTAATATGTTACTAGGGATAAAAAAGGTAATTGTGTTAAAAGTGTTAAAATATTACCTGTAAACAAAGTTTTAATACTGAGAAATAACTAGTCAAATGCATTTGCTGAGATATCTATCAATTTGGAATGCAAAATAACTTTTGTATCATATGAATGTGCATAATCTAACACTTATTGCATGCAAAAGGAAAATGACTAGAGAAATTTCTATATATAAATACACTAAAGTTGCTTCCGTAGTCCGAAAATACTTTGATTTACGATGCTCTTCACTCGCGCACTAGACATAACGACCGTGTTATACGCTAAGGATAACTGGGTTAATCTTTGTTATCTTGTTCCACGGCTTCAATAAGCCATCGTGAATTCCGATTTAATATTTGCGACAGAAAAGGAAACGTTGACATTTATGATTGCTTCAGTAGTTCGCCGAAATATTTTGTGCAACTATGACTCAACTTCTTACATGTGCGCCAAAGAATTTTCAATTAATAACCATTGCCATTATAATATGTTTGATATCTCACATACGGAATTCCACTTATCGCAATTAAAAAAGCGTTCTGAAAAGTTCTGATTTCAAAATATTCTTATTTTGCAGATAAATATTTTCCCTTGATGTATATACGTTTGAACAATTTTTAATTGCAAATAACTTTAATAGTTCTTGTGAAATCAACGAAAAAACCCACTATTTTAAAGTTTTAGAATGAATGATTCAAATGAAAATTACTTCTCTAATTTACGTTCTATGAACCATACTTTGCGGTCTGCCAATTAATAAATGTTTACATTATGTAACTGGTATTTGAATTACTCTACCAGAAATATGATACTGAAATTAACAAAAAATAATTTAACTCTTAATATATTTTTAATATAAAAACCTTTTAAATACCTTCTATCAATTATACAAATTTCTTAATCAATATTATTTACATATTCTAGTTTTTTAAACTATTAATTTAAATCGATCTCATAATAAATATGTTACAAAATTTTATAATTCTTAGGTTATGTTTATTTTTCGGAACACAATAAATTAGATATAATTGTTTACAAATGTGAATAATGTTATAAACGATTCAAAAAATATCCATATGCTAATTTTGATTTTTTATATTTTTTACACGAATATTTAAAATAGTGAATAAACTATTTCAAAAATAATCTTACATTACTTTTAATTTTGTAATCCGTTATAATCAAATATAATCCAATTGCGATTGACTGTCAAATTTCTGTATTTTTAGGCTCCACGTATTGTTCACATGAAAGTCTGAATTTGTTTATTTTTCTTTTGTATTTCTTTTTTTAATATTTAAATATTGCTTCTAATGGAATTTTATTAATTATAAAAATATATATTTTTAAAATTATAATTAAAAAAAAATAAATCCGGTCTTGCAAACACGTAATACTCTGTATTACGATTAATTAAAAAATGTCTCACCATCAATTAAAAAGTAATTTATAGAACCGTCAATCAGAAGAAATCTATAATAAAATGAATTTTAAATTACGTACATACGTAGATGAATTTGGTTTTACGTACAGTGGAGATGATTTATCTCAATATTCTTGTGTTACATTCGATATTGTTTTTATTCAAAGGTTAATCAATTACAGGGAGTTCAATTTTATAAATGTGTTAAATATTCTAGCAATAAAATATAGTAGTATTTAAAATAATTATAACTATATTTCTATATAATTAAATTTTTGATAATAATATTTATATGATTTTTTTAAAAATTATATTTATTATAAATGTTATATATAAAACGTTGCTGAGTTGAAAATCAATAATATTAAATTGAAAAAGTATATTCTAATCTCAAAAAGAAAAATACAGTCGAACCTACGATGACACGACGTCGACAAAGTCGTGCCAACGTTGGACAATTGTATTGGAAAGACGTTGAATTTACGTTGGCATAAAACATCAAGCCAATGTTGAGTAACAACATTGTTACAACATAGTTTGCCAACATTATTCCAACGTGGTTTCACGAGTTGGAACAATGTCATTCTTAATAAAAACATAAAAAATACATATATTTATATATAACTATTTAAATATTTATTTATATTGTATGCATACACATTAAATATATTAAAACACATTTTAAAAATGATCACCCATAAAAGTCATCGCAAACTCTGCCTTACTATTACACTCTGCTGCTGACGACGTTAATTCAACATTAGCCATAAAGTTGTTTCGACGTTGGTCAGAAGTTGGCTTGTCGACGTTAGTTGCCAATATTGTTACTACGTCATAGCAATTCTACCGTTAAGCGTAGGCAATTTCTACCTGATCGAGTTATATGATATATACGATATTCAAAAGATTTAATATTATCTATATACGCAATTAACATACTTGAAAAACACGATTAAAAATGTAGAATATAAAATATAAAAAACATTTTTACAAATAACAGTTCCTAAAAATAATTTATATTTATAATAAATTAAAAATAGATCAAATAATAATGCCTAATGCTTGAATCTTAAATAGAAATGTGTATATCTATGCGATAAGTAATTCACAAACACAATATTCACAATTAGCGGAAAGTTTATGAGTACAAAAGTCTCATTTGTACTAAACTAACAATGGTAAATTAATTTATTCGTATTGACCCATTCATTATAATTTGTTATAATTTTCTTACACTGAGAAACAAGCAGAGTAAAAGTTTATTATACTTTATGATAAGGTAAGTACATAAATATTATTCTTTAGAATTTAGTAGAATTTATAGACCAAAATATTTTAAACTAAACAAATTTGCCTATAAAGTATTATAAAGTTTTTCAAATTCATAATATTTTTGTTTATAAGTTCTAATAAATTTTAATACAACATTGTCTTTGTGCTTGCCTTATTATAAAATATAGTAAACTTTTGCTACACTTTTTTCTACGTGTATAATTTCAATTTAAATATCGTGTTTATGGAATTATTGGTCTTTAAATTTAAAAAGAATAAAGATATTAACGCACCTATCGCAGCGGACAAAAGTGGAACTATTCGGTATCTCGGAAGGAAAAATAGCTATTTCCCCCCTCTATAACGGATAGTTCCACTTTTGTTTTGCTACGACGGTGCGTAAAACAACGTACTTTTCCTCGGGCGCAGTGGCGCCCTCGGCAGTAATATACTATTTTCGATCTTATAAAAAAAGTCGATGTTCTTTGTCAATGAAAGGAAGGGGATTTTGAAACATGTTTATGAATAATTATGCATATTTAGCGTAATATTTTATGACATTATGTCAATTTTGTGTCGCGTCAGATTTTAGAAGATAATATTAACATTACTCTCAATCAAAACGTTGTCCGAATAGTTTTTGTAACGAATAAATGTTGTATCAGCGATAATAGGCAATATAGTGGTTTATATCTTTTTTTATGAAAGTGATTAAATGTTAAAGAGATTTACAGAATAAAAATAAATATTAGTATTTTAAACGAGAAACTTCCCCGTTACATATATTGCTAAATTAAAAAATATAAATTTTTATATTTACAATCCATATATTAAAACTAGATTCTGATACTACAAATTGTAAAGTGATTATCGATCATTTAAATATCAATATTTGACGTATTGAGGTTGCTGGAGCTGTCATTTAACAAAGATAACCTCTTAAATTTAAAACATCAAATATGATATCGACAGATGACAGTTGTTAGTTGCACGTTCAGTTCATCTCAAGTTCGCCATCACAAATAAGTTTAAAACTTATATTTATATATTTACGTCATATTTAAATAAGGCGCTATAAAGCTTATTTCGACTTATTAACATATGAACTAAATTAATATTAAAAAATTATCATTGAGTAAATTAAATAAGATTATCAGGACATTTGCAAGTGTATGTTTAATATTAATCATGATACAACTGTAATCCTAAAATGCAAAAAGATACACGTTTTTTTTATACAATTTATTTTCGTAGGACATAAATTTGTCAGTTTCAGAATCTCTTATAAACTATTCTTTATCAAAATAAATAGATATGTTGAATATCAATGAAGTTCATACACTTCAAATATTTGTAACTACTTATACATAAATATTCTAAACCAATAAATACATTGTTATTAGTTAATTTAATAATTTTCATTATTAATAGTATTATTAATAT
>JABFQC010004079.1:0-13124 GCA_022817085.1 Psilanteris sp. ZL-2020 | reverse complement strand
CCCCTTTTGAGATTCTTCGAATAATAAGGTCGGTTAAATTATTGTTTCTATAAGCATTTCTCTGAAAAAGTCTCAAAAAGGGAAAAATATAAACAAGAAAAAAATACATTCTAATTAATATTATATAACCATATCAGAATGACGAATGAATTAATTACCTTTGCTTATTTGTGACCTTTTCAGAGAATTATTTTCATAGCTAGAAAATTTATCATGCTATTGTCACTGATTTTTAAATCGTTAAAGCAAATAATAATAAATATTAACAAAACTAACAAAATACAGAAAACCAAGAAAAGAAAATAAAAAGAAGAAAAGAAAATAGCAGAACGTGCAAACAAAATTTTAATGAAGATTTGGGCAGAGAAAGTTGAACAGAATTTCGAATAAAGAAAATATTTTTCTGATCTTTAAGAATGGTTTCTCTTGTCTATTTAATATAAAATTTAGATCTTAGGAAATCTGTAAATTCATTCCATTATTTTATATGGAGGTATTCCAATGAAAAATTATTAATATTAAATCCTAATTAATTATAAGAAAGTTAATATTTTAACATTAAAATATAAAAAACATAAAAACAATGATTAAATATTTAGAGTTTAATAAATATGTTATATTATTACTTGAAGATAAATGAAATTAGATAATTTATAAATTAATAATAATCATAGAAATTATTTGATCTTCTGACGCCATCAGGTTAGATTTAAGAAAATTAAACTTAGCCCAATCCAAATGAAAGACAAACTGTTGTTATTTTTATTGGCGCATTCTAAGACATACGATTACCACTTACATTTGTTCAGCGCTGCAATGCGAAAAACAAAGAGAAAACAATCAGTATATCATTACAAAAAACTTGTCCTTGTTATTTATAAAAAGCCATTAAAAAAAGAAAAAAACAAAATGTTCATCCCTTTTTTCCATATTCTTCGACCAACAATAATAAAAGCATGAAACACTAGCAAAATGAAAAACAATGGGTTAAAGACGAGTAATGGTAATCTTACATGACGTCAGAAGTGAGCATGATTGAGATTATGTTTCTATAATTAATTCAGACATAATGATTCAATTATATTGATTGAAATTATTAATGAAAATTTAAAAAATATATTTAAAAATGATAGGGTTTAATATCAGAAGATAATATTTTTTATAATTTTTTTTCAATGTTTTTAATTTTTAAATATAACATTAAAAAAGCCAATAATATGATAAATGTTATATATATATATGGGTCAGTATCAAATTCCATAGTTAACCAAAATTCATACCATGACAGGTATACCTATAACTATTGTGAATATAGATATACAAGTTATGGTATGACTTTTGATTGAGTACGGAATTTGATACTATACATATATTATTTTTTTATTTAAATATATATTTCAAATTTATGATATTTGAATAAGATACACAGTCAAAGATATTAATTATAAATTCGGTAATTATTCGGAAATGTTACTTTTCTTCAAATAGTATTAAATTATTTTATCCCTTTATAATGATGTACATTTATAATCATTATATATGGGCTGTAATTATGTTAAATAATATTATAAACTTAAATTTTTTAGCTAAAATGCCAATTCTTCATCTCAAAAACAATATTATCATAATTTGATAAATTGTTTATATTAGAATATCATTATATGTATCATTATAAATAATGATGGATATGTTAAAGAAATTGGGGGGACAGTAGTGATTCCAAATAATTACCAATAATTAATAAGATATAATCCGATTATACATGGATTGATTCAAGTAAAAATTTAATGATTATACTATAGTTTTAAATGGGTTTTCTGGTCTAGAAATTTCTAAAGACTTGCTTTTTCAAATTATATTTTAATACTTTATATTGTATTTAATACTATGAAAGTAACCAAATGATAAATTTGAATTCAGGTTAAAAACGAAGAAACTTAAATTTTTAACCTTTTTTTTCAAAAATCGACATTTTATAAAGAAATGTAATTATATTAATTTATAATTTTTTGTTCTATCAGTTTAAATAGGTAATTGATGAGATTTTTACCACCTTGATCATCAAAGTTTTTATACTGACATATTTCACGGTATTTTATTGCTATCATTTAAAAATAAAAATAATAATAATAAAAAAAAAAATCAAAATTAGGCATCTTGACCAGAATATTCCTTTAATAGTATATTCAATTATTACAGATCACAATTAGTTGCAGATGAGTGAGTTGATTGACTGAACCAAACTATTTGAAGACTTGGATTCAATAACAGAACTTGCGACTAATAAGTTCATCATTCAAAATCATTCAAATAAAACTTTATTATGCTGACATTAAATTTGAATTTTTGTTTGTCATAATTTAAAGAATAATTTAGATATCGATGAATAATACGTACATCACAAACTTTATTATAATTTCTTAATAAAATAATTAACAATGTTTAATATACAATTGGTTAATTTATTTACAATAAAAATTGTGTGATTATTTTCAAATATAGTAAAAAGTGTCCAGCAGTTAGTTGAAGTTTTAATAAAAAATAATTTTCTTGAACAAATATTCTAAAATTTCGCTATTGAATGTAAGTCTTCAATTATGAAGTGAGTTTATTACCAGTATCACACAAGATATTTGTCAATTTTTTAATAAACAAATAATAAAAAAACATTACTTGTAATATATGTATATATGTAAATTTAACTTTAGTTATTTTAAATCTTATGATGATATTTAAAATATTTAAATTTAAATGTAATTGTTTTATTTACCATTTATATATAAAATACTAACTTAACAATTATTCTTTTAAAAACAATTAAATAAATTTTAATTAAACCTTAACAATATATATGTGTATATGTATACATATAAACAATATTAATATTTAACATTATAAATATAAAAAATTCAGGTTTAATTTTTATTTGTTTCTTTATTTATATTTGTAGTTCTATTATGAAAATAAACCATAAATAAAATAAAATTTCAACTGTTTCTAACTTAAAGTTTAGAATTGAAGTCAAAATAAAAGAACTTACTTGCTATCGTTCGTTAAAGGTCCAATAAACAGTGGAAAAATTTGTCCTGGTGGTATAGATGCGGAAGCCATTTTTTTCCCTCCTATCAGCGCTTGCGTTTGACTAGCATAAACGTCGAGATTGATAGGCGACATAAGCTTCTGGTTCAATAAAACTTGCAAATCGTTTATCCTTTCTAATAAATCCTTTTTTTCATGTCGAACACTCATTTTCATTGTATAATCTCCCTTTTCTAATTTTGGAATTGTATACTATAATAAAAAAAGGTATCTAAAATTACAATCAATAATAAAAAAATGTTCACCCACTTCTCCAAAATGAAGTTTCGATTATCTTAAAAATTCAAATATTAAAAAATAAACATAAATTATAGTTTTATTATATAGACATTTTTGTAATATTGCATTGAAGATAAAATAAAATTAAATTTACTTTAGATGGATATGCGTCACCAATAGCAATGAGTTGTTTATTTGTATCATAAATCATCCACATTTGACTTTCATATTCACTTTCATATAGCATGTCACTCAGCAAAGTTGCATTTGGTGTTACCTCTGTTGCCTTCGCTATGTGAAAAGCATATGTTAGTTGTAATTCATATATTTGACGTGATGGTGGAATAACATCCCGGGGACCTAGTGGAATTATTTTTGAATCTATAGGCCTGAAATATTAATTATTTATTACTATTTCCAAATAATATTTTATTTTCTGAACCAAAAATTTTTTATATATGAATATAAATTATATTATTGAAAATAGCAGCTATTTTTTGCTTTGTATTTTGTAAGTGAAAAACAAACGGGAAGAAAAAATTGTTGTAGTAAAACTCCAAGAACTTTTGTAACAGAATTGACAATTGACCTTAATAGTGTAATTAAGTATATTAATGTAATTACTATAAGAATTGAAATAAATGATTAAATAAACAGTTTATTATTCATATTATTATAAACAGGTATTTAATGAATATAATTATAAATATTATAAATTATAAATACTGATTAAATGTAACATTAAAAATACATTTTTAATGTTTTCACCTTAAAACTTGAACTGTTGATTTAAGAGAAATAGACGGTACAACTTCCTCATTCCTCAATGAGCTTTTAAGTTCTAATCGACTGATACCATCAGCAGCATGCATCGTCAAGTCACCGTTTATAATTCGAATTCCATGGAATTCCATTGTATAGTCAACCATAATTTCACCTAAATTAGCCCAATATTTTGCAATCGCTACTTCCACTATTAATCCACCCTGCAATTATTAACGTTCTTACTATTTTTCTTCCATGTTATTCTTTATTATTAAAAATTAAATTAAAATTCATTTAAAAAGACTTCAATTATTGAAGTTAATTAAAGATTAATTAAAGTCAAGAATTCTGTACCTGTACATTAAATCCAACAGTAGTTTCAGACTGTGAAGTCACATTAATCATTTTGTTAGTTTCTAAAGTTTTGCATGACATTCGTGGTTTAATTTGTACTGTTTGAATCCAAAAACGACCGTTTTTGTCTTTTTCTGCACTTTTTATTCGTAAAACTAAAATACGAATATATTATGATAACAAGTAACATTTCGAGGCAAATTATTTTATGCTCCAAATTATACATGGAGATATTATTAAATAAATGATTTCAAGTTACTTTTAATGAAACGTAATTATAAAATATAAATAATTTTCTATTCAGATATAATGTAATTTTATAGAAATGATCATAATTTATTTATTTATTTATTTTATTTATTTATTATTTTTATAAAAAAAACTCACCACCCCATGTAGCGTCATCTGGAACTAATATAAAATGTCTATTAATTGTATTGGGTTTAAAAAGAACACGTGAGAATGATAAATCTGGCTGTACCGGACTATTTGGTATAACAGTTGGTTTTACTATTGTAATTGGTACTTTGAATACTGGACCTTTTGCCACGTTCGTGACATCATATGCTCGAATTCTAAAATTTAAACAAAGTATATATTAATCACATACATATTATTCAAATTATAATTATAATTTTAATAATTAGACCACAAAATAACCATAATAATTGATTATTTATTTAATTATTTATTCCAAAAAATTTATTTTTTAGAATAAAAAATAGGACAAACCATTGTTATCTAGATAATTAACCTTGCATAACCCTTATATTTACAACCAATTGTTATTTGCTGATTATTAACAAAATTTGATAAACTGTACAAAGTGTAACATATTGTAACTAATATATATATAAAATAAATCATACATTCATTAAAAATCATTAAACTCTAATCTTGTTTTTAATAATATGAAGTATTATTTTTATATTTCAAGTAATTCATGCAGTTATGACAGTTAATTTTGTTGATTCAAGTGAATTTTAAATTTTCAATAAGATTGATCTAAAATAAAGATATTTAATTTAACTATAAAAATAATTTTATTAGCTAACAATTCATTGTTTAAATTATCATATTTATAAATAAATTACTATATATTGATATTCAAATAATATTATTAAATAATCGTGCAATTATAATTTGTAAACTGATAATTTATATACATATATATAGTGACAAAATTTATAATGTTGTCAGCTATACCTATATTCATTATGAGTATAGATATGTAAGACAGGATTATGTAATTTGACAGTTATGTATTTTATCACTCATGAATATATATAAATATAAATAATGTTTTGGGGACAGTGACTTTTTGGGCACCTAGGTATGGGTGTGAAATAATTTTTTTTAGTAAATATGGCAAAACATATCGGGCGGCCTTCGGCCACTCTTACAAAGGAATGCGGGGGGGGGGACTACGCCCCCCAACCCTCACCCCCTTCAAAAAATTTTAGCCAAACCCAAAACACGAGGTTCTAGGGGGCCCTAATACTATATTTTATGTGACTGTCCCCGAAACTACCAGTCTTCAAAATATTTACATTGTATGAATACAAAACAAAATGGCCTACTGTCCCCGAACCTTCCGTTAACCAAATATATATATATATTTAAATTTTAATTTATTGTCATCCTAGCAAGAAAATTATTATAATTATTTAAAAATGCAAAATTATTCTGCATTAAATAAATAAACATTATTTCTTACTCTGCATTATGAACTCCTTCTGATAAACCAGCAGGATCGATTCTAATACTAAAAGATCTCGGCATATGCATTAAATCCAAATGTGCTGGACCATGAACCCAATGTGAATCCGATTTTAAAGATAATTTCAAATTAAAGTTTATCTTTTTACTTGGATCTAAATAATATTAAGAAATACAAAAATTATTTTAAATGGCTTTAAATAAAAATTATGTTTTATGTATAATGTATCATAAAATTTATATGCACGCCCTAAGAATTTTAAACACAATTAATTTATTCTTAAACCGAATATGATTCAAATTAGCTGGTTTGATTTTCACTTCTATAAATTATTTTTTTTCTTACCAACATTATCAGAGTCTAGAAAAATTGGCTCGACAATAATTCCACAATCCTTTGGTTTGTCAATGACTCCAGATCTTAAGTGTATACCCTTAGAATTATGCAAACCGCAACTTACGGCAAAACGTACATCCCGCTCTATACATTCTGAAGTAGCTACAAGATTTTCAAATGCCTTTCCAACTTGCAATAAACCTGAACCTTGGGCAAATGGATCTATTGTATCAATATACAGAGCTGTATTTTCAATAGATCTTTTGATACTGTATGGTGACCAAGAAAGTCCACGAGCTTTTAAGCCAGATATCAATACAGCTATTAAAAAATAAGTAAATTAAAATTATTAATCTTGGAGAAATTAATTATAATAAAAACAAGTTACATTTATAAATACAGTATGTGCTATATTTTGTATATATTTATATATATTTATTTGTTTTAAATAAATAATTATTTTACCAATAGCACCAGCAACGTGTGGACTCGACATACTAGTCCCATTCATTAGTTGACTTTTTCTTAAAGTGAAATTTGCGACACTGGTAATCGCTGCACCTGGTGCACAAACGGTAGCTCCAAAACCACCGTCAATTGTTGGACCTCGCGATGACCAAGTGAATGGCATACCAGGCATTTTTTCACGTAAAGAATATTCTGCAACCATCATGTCTGGAGAAACATAAGCTCCAACGCTAATTAAATTGTTTGTACTTATATCTGGTGGAGTACCTGGAATATAATATATATTTAATATATAACTTGTGTTTCTTACAGATTTTTATAATATGCTACAAAGTAAACTTAAAGATATGTCAAGATATAGATATACATGAGTTTTAAATTATTAACTGATCAATATTTCAGAACATTTCAAAATTATAATGTATTAGTTATGAATCTTCTTTCTTTATTAGTTACGAAGTTTCTTTATGTTAAACATTGCTTATTTTAAAAATTCGATTAATTAATATTCTGATATTAATATCTCCAATATTTCTAATATTATTAATATATAATACTCTTAATATTTCAAATATATAAATAATAAATTTATGTCAAAATAATCAATCAATTAAAATTATCCAAAACTTTTTATAAAATAAAAAACGTTTTAATATTAGATATTTTTGAACCAATTAAAATTATAATTTTTATTAATTAAAAAGGCATATTAATTAATCATCTAATGTGTTATTAGAAAGTAATTAAATTAGGCAATAAATTAATATTGTTATTTAAAAAATATATATACCAACAGTACACAAAGCTGGTCCTTCATTTCCAACTGAAGCTACCCACGTTACTCCATACTTATCCACAACTTCATTAATTAAAGATCCTATTCTGCCTGAATTTGACCAATGAGCATGTTCACCGTAACTCATATTAATGACTTGCACATTTTTATAAGTCATAACTTTAATCATTGCCCGAACTACAGCAGAACCAGTTTCCATAGTACTGATCCTATTGTCTCCGATTGATAATGAAATAATTTGAGCTCCTGGTGCAATACCATTCAATTCAGGATTTTCTGGGAAATTTGCAGCAGCAATTGATGCGACATGTGTGCCATGGCTTGCTATGTATGTTTTATGTTGAATTTTATGTAGTAATGGTATATTAAAATATATATTAAAATTTAATGTATTCGTTTAAATATCATTCGAATCTATTTTTAATGTATTTATAAGCAATAAGAATAGTTTATGTAATGAATTAATTAATTTAAATTTATTTGAATTAAATCATGAAATAGGTAATATATAATTACTAAATTATTATGAGCATTGTTAACAATAAATACAACTAAAATTATTCAAACTTACAAGCAACACTCGTAATTTCTAATAAATTTCCATCATTATATACATTAATAGAAACGTTTAACTGATCTTCTTTTGTGAGTGGAGCAAATTCATGAGTTAAGGAATATTCACCAAGGAAAACACCCTGATCTAGTTTTCCTTCTTCTGATGTATCAATGCATGCTCTGAAATTTTTTTATTGTAATTAATTCTACTTATTTATTTAATAGTAATTAAATATGATTTAAATACTTTTTCCATTAAGAAATAATAATAATACTCATCAAATTATTCTTGTGTAATATGCAAGTTATCATTTTATTAATAATTAAACTTATTTTTAACTCAAAAAACAAGAATTGAAATTATTATATATTAATAATTGTCTGAAATGAATGTTTTATTTTCTGATAGTTCTTTATTCGAAACTAAAAAATTATATTTACTTATATTTTACTTTATAAGTATGAATTTTGAATAGAGAGATAAAAATAGATTTTCTTTGCAAATTCAATATATACAATACCGAGATCATCATAATATTCAGTTTAACAAAAATACCTATTTAATATAAATGTTAATTAATTTAATTCTGATAACGCACCTCCACATTTTTCCATCATGGAAAACAACAATATCATATGTTGGACCAACATCATTATATTTTTTGTCAATGTTACTTAGTACTTCAATTCTAGACTCGAGTTCTTCCTTCTCTATTTTTTCCTGAATCGTTGTCTGGTTTGGACATTTTAATTCGAATTCCTGCAAAAGTTTTTTAGAAATGAATAATTGTATATTCTTAATTCATGAGTTACACATTATAATAGGAAAATAATAATTAGTTATATAGAACATGAGTAAATGGATATTATAAATATGGATATGGATTTAATATTGATATAAAAAATAAAAAATAATTATTTATTTATTATTATTAATTAATTAATAATTAAAAAATAAAATAATACAATATTTATGTAAAATTAAATATAATTAAATTATTATGAAATAATTTCATTTCTCTTGAATTTTATAACATGCTTTACAATGAAAAAGTATCTAAAAAAACCTAAAATTATAATAAGTCAGTACTGGCATTTGATTAAGTTTGATTGCGTCCTATTTCAAATTACATTGACCCGGCGAATAATTCATTCAGGTTTTTAGCACAGTTATTGACCTTGACAACTTATCTTATACATTAAGTTGGTTGGCACGCTATGAAACGGAGTCAATGTCTTGTTTGCAAAAATAGCTCCCGTGCGTTTCTTTCTTTCATATATTTTCTGCATTCATTGTGAAACAATCGTCCCAGTTATGGCAAAATTAAGTACCAAACCAAATGCCAAAAACATTGAATATATTATAACTTTTAATTATTTGATTATTTATAATCAAAAAAATGAAAAATTATAATACATATTTTAATTATATAAGAATAATTAAATTTTAAATAATTATTTTATTATAATTTACTTTTTTTTTTGATAATGAATATAATTTCCTATCAAAGAATGGAAGAGTATGAAATTTTTGGTGTAATATGTACATTTATTATATTGTCAATATTTTCACAACCTGTAATAATCGGTTAGCTTCAGCCAAAGCTAATTTCTGACCATCGTCCCATAATTTTTTTTTTCTCGAAGCAGTCATTCGTTCACGTAATTTCACTGGATAAATTGAATATGCATTTTTCACACCAAGGTGAAAATTTCCAGTTGGATTTCTCCAGTTTTCGGGGATCTGTGAGTTCATATTAAATTTAATTCAAATAGATCATACATACATATAAAACAAAAACACTATAAAAATAAAATAATCGCATTTATTTATTTAATGTCTTATTAACGATAGATACACCATGGATTATTATAATTATTCACACCTTTAGTTTTCTCCCTGTGAGACCAGTTATAAAACCATCAACTGGTGATTGTACGGTTTTGCTTGTATCGACATCTCCAGCACCGCTACAATCAAATCTTTCGATAATTTTTGGTTTTCCTTCAGAGGTCACCTAAAAAACTTGCTTAATTAATAATGAGCAAAAATATTCTTTTTTATATTAGTTTAAATTTACTTTACATTAGTCAAAATCATGTTATACAAAATATAAAACAAATACATAATTTAAATATTATGTGATAAATGTTAAATTTGTAGAATTTTTTAATATATATACTTGTATTCACAATAGTTATAGGTATACCTGCTATGATATGGATTTTGGAATTATTTAAAATTAATTTACAAATTTTATTTTATAACTTCAATCATATGTATTCTTATTTTTAACTCTTTTTTTAAATGAAAACATTAGTATATAACTTGCAAATTATTTGTAATATTCGTGTAAAATGATACATCTTATATTTAAAAATATAAAAATATCTTAAATGTATATGTTTGCTGATGTTATATGAGATTACGATTGAGTTTAATGTGTAAATTAATGTTTGAACATACATTTGAAGTTAAAAATATTGTTTCGTTTTAATATGTTAACATGGAAAACAAAATTATATACCGGTAATTAATTTTTGTTTTGTACACTTTATATATTTATTATTGTTGTTGTTCATTATTAGCCCAAGAGATTAGTACTGCTCCATTTAATCATTAATTCCTAATATTTTTTTTTCTTTATATATTTTATTTATACGTCAATGTCTTTAAGTTGCTTCAAAAATATATAACTTTAAATCAAAATGTATTATTATGTATATACTTATCATTAAATTTTCTAGAATTTTTGACCAGTAAATCAATTACAAATAAAAGATTAGAAATAGTAAATATGTATATTGCTTATCAAAAGTGTTTTAAAACTAATAAATTTCATTAAATTGTATACTGATAATTCTTGAATATATTATATTATTATTGTGTATTATAAAACAAAAATATAAATAAATGAATAAAAAAGTAACATAATTTGTCTATATTAATAAACATCTAGTTTAGGAGTTGTTATTGTTATTAGTATTGAGTCCTAAGACTTTATATTAGGAGTAACTACAAATACGATTTTATTAGCATACAAAGTAATAAATATAATAAATCAAGGTTAAATAAATAGTAAATAATAACAAAAAGAAGAATGTCAGTTTAAAACAAATATTAAGCATTTGAAAAAGCATCCTGTAAAATGAAACTTGAGAAAGAAAAAATTGTCTATTTTTTTAATAAAAACAAATTAGCTGATTTTGTAAAGTATATGGTGAGATATTTGTACAAAATTAATTTCCAAATTAAATGCAGAAAAGAGGAAGTTCCGAAAGTGTGGCTGATTCGCAAATTAGCTACCTGCAAGCCAGGTGCCCCAGGGTCAACACCGGAGTCGAAAATCGCAATGACGACACCTCTACCATCATATTCCGGGTGTTTGTCCAGAAATTGAGTGACCCCGGTTTCTTTTTTAGGCAATAGCGCCCACACGGGAAAGTTGCAGTCCACGACGTCTTCCATATTACAAACTGCACTTGCGCGACGATGCCAATGGCACGATGACTTGGACAAACTCACTTTTGATATGTTTCCTTTGTACTGCCACGATCTTATATATTAATTTTGATTTCGCGTGCGCATGCGTGCTAACTATTTGCATTACCGCGTGTCGGTCAGGCTGCTTCCTTATGCGGTTTAAAATTGCAAATTTTAAGGTTTTAAGATTGCTCATTTTTTTGTTATGTACTCTAAATCCAATGAATTATACAAATACAAAATCAGGAGCGAAAGATTTAATTAATATAAATATATATATATATATATGCATGAACAGAATCGGTAAGGTTTAATATTACGAAAATATGTAATGTATAAACAGATATTATAGATTTTCTTATATGTAATCAACTTATTTATTGTTGTTAAAAATATTAATAGAAAATAACACAATACATCACAACTCAGAAAAAGTCACATTTATAGGCCCATAAATATGCATTAATAATAATCCTTATAAATATATATTATATATTATACTAAAAAATTGGAGAAATTTTATATATATAGAACTGTATTTTTACACGAAAAAACAGTAATTTTTAAGTTTTTACTTTAATATCTCCAAATTAGTGTTATAAACAGCAATTTCCTAAGTTAATTTTTTCCGAGTGTATGAATGCAAGGTAATGAAGCTATAATAAAATACAATATTATTGACAATTTCTGCAATATTACATAAATCTAATGAATATATATTATACTATTAATACAAACAAGGAAATCGAATTCGCTCATTATTGTAAGAAGTGTATTTATATAAATAAAATTAAACTCATATTTTCAAACCTAACAAACGAATATCTATTAATTCTATACGTTACAATTTAAATTGCGTTTATATACAATTTACAATTAGAATAGTAGTTCTTATTTCTATTGTCATAAAAGATAAATTAAACGTAAACGCAATTGTTTTCGTTTTCTAGAATATGTAATACAAGCATATTCCAAATCTTCATTCATGATAATACACGGAAAGAAACATTGTATTAAAAATTACTAGCAAAATATTAAATGTGTGACAGTAGTGTTCTATTTTTAAATTATACTTAAAAATTAGTAACTATTGCACATATTTTAGTTGAAATTGCTAACATTTTAGTAAAAATTACTAATATTTTAGTAAAACTTACTAAGATGTTAGTAAAAATTGCTGAAGTTTTATCTATTATTTCACAATACAACACGCACAGAAATATTTTGTAGATACAAACAAATTTTGTTTCATTCAACATAGAATTTTGTTGTTATTTAACTAAACAAATAGTTTTGTTAGATCAACAAAATATGATTCAACTTCGATC
>JABFQC010004078.1:0-13129 GCA_022817085.1 Psilanteris sp. ZL-2020 | reverse complement strand
GGCTAACGCTGATCGTTGAAATAAGATCACGTATAACTTTTTGTGCCAAGAATTTAATGAAACAAAATCAAGATCGGATGCATGAGCGTAAAAATTGATGACACCGTCAATCATATAATTAAATGAATATTCATAAGGTTTCCTACTACGATAGAATATTAAACAGTTTTAAACGTTTACGAGGAGATTTGTCAATTAGCGCGCGTCATTTTTTAATATTGCGAGCGTTTCGAGAAACCGACGCTTCGTAAAAATTGTTTCAACCAAATTCATGTTATCGTATTAGAATCATACGTACGGCTGAATCTAGTTTGTTAAGCGAATCGTTTAAAATTCTAGAGCAGTGCTTATGAATGTACAATAAATATTTTGCGGAGACGTCTGTACTGTACACGGAGAAAAATGTTATATTAAAAATGACTATACATTATGGTATTTCAGGGATTTGGAAACTACTTGCAAACTATTATTTTACTACTTCTAGACAAAGTAGCTATATTTTATAATACAAATTTTTATAAAGTATAGTTATTTTCATTATACTAATCATGATATCTTTATAAAGCTACACGGACAAAACGTTTTATTAAAAAATACTATATTTACTACTACACGTAGGATGAGGCTTTTAAAAACGAAAAAAATACTCTTTATTACTGTATAGATTACTATATGATATAGTAATTTTTTCTAGAATGTCTACAATGCTGAAATTAATTATAGTAAAATCTTTATTTTCAAAAACTACATCTTACAAGTAGTAGTAAATACGGTAATTTTTGATAAAACGTTATAAGTATAGTATTTTATAATGTAACTTTTTTCTACGTGTATATTTGAAATAAACACATATTTGTAGATGAACTTCAGTTACTCGACCGTCATTCCAAATAGTCTTAAGTTTTTTCGGGTTATAACAATTAAACGACTAATTCGCTTTGTATTTATGTATTATATGGTATTATTTTCAATAAACGCATTGCAACCAACTTATTTTGAGTTGATTCGAATATTTGCACGTAATTAACATTTATGGCTTGCGCATTAATCACCTTGAACCTCGCAACATAATAACGACGTAAGCGTTGGAAATACTCTTGATGCTACAACATATCATACAATTACTTCAAAACAACCTGCCACTGCACTTGTTGCGTTGTTACCATCGTAATACAGAAACCAGAATTACGTGCGTAACTCGTTGTAAACGCAAATTCAGCATTTTAACAAGAGCCACCATAAATCCGCTCGGACCCGTTTCCGTGCAACGAGATCGTAACCTGAATGTAAAATGAACGTTTGCCAAACACTAACCCACGCATTTGATACGTACACATTATTCCAACTCTTAGACAACAATATTCACTCAAATTTGCGCAGCGTCAAACCGAATGCCAGAAGAACCGTTGAAAAATTAAAACAAGATGTTACGCGCGAAGCACCTGGTCGTAATGTTTGATCATTTTCGCGATGACAATCGTCCTCGATTTAACGAATTCAGCGTTTATTGTGACAGTCCGAGTTTCTGAGAGCTGAGCCTCCGTCTAGTTCTCACCAGAGAAGGCACTACTTATTGGTATCGCCAGGAGCTTAGAATCTGGCCGGCAGGGTCAAGCCGGTGCGCGACACGTGAAACTGACCAATAGATCCGGTTTGGCCAGTTTCCGGATTCCGGGGTCATCGTAAAAGAAGAACCAGCTTGCCTTTTCCTTGCTCTGTCTTTCTCTTATTAATGGAGGGTCAAGAGCAGCATCCCCTCCTCGCGAACGCAACCCTTTGCCCGTCGACGCAAGGATTCGAGGTAACCCTCCTCGCTTCAAACTCGGATGTCCATCTTTGCGCATAAATTATCGCCGTTCGACTCGGATCCGGTTTTCCCGTAACCTGCGCATCGCCGAAAGGTGTACGCAACCCTGGTCATCCTCTTGCAGTCACGAAATACGAAGGGATGACCAGACTGATGTCCATTCGGTGGGGTCGCGCGAAAAGTGTCCACAGTCCAGTTTCGGTGGGAACGAAAACCTGATCGCGAGGCGTTGCTTCACGCGAACCGTCTCTCTCTGGTTCTGTTTCGTTTGAATACAAATATACGCAAGATAATGGGTTTGAACAAGGAAGGACGATTCGCGACAATGCCACCTTGAGATGTGTTCGTTAGCGAGTCCTGGGAAACCGGACCGACCGGACATCCCAAACGGAACTTCACATTGTTCGCGGCCGAAAGATAACGTCTAAGGATGATTCCATGAAACGGGTTTCGCGCGTGTAACTCGTGCATGGTTCAATTTTTCATTATGACCTTTGGCTGGGATTTCGCAGGACTTCCGCGACGGTTGGCTTTGTTGTCGCACCCATAAGTTACGGTGTTCTTAACTGCCATTGAGTGTCTTATTCTCGCAGACGTTTAGTTTACTTCGGATTTCAGTTGCGGCAGTAATCGGATGATTTGTTGCGCGGTCAAAGGATTTTAACGTTGACGGGCGTTCGTTACTAATCGCAGAATGGGATGGTCATTGCGCCTGCATATTTAGCTACTTAACGAATAATGCTGGTTACTGTGAACAAGTTTTGTGCCACTTAATTTAACGATTAAACGTTATTGGTTCGGAAATTGTTTATAAGTAATTTGCAAGTGCAGTTAAGTGAAACTGACGAATGCTTGTAATTATTTATTAATTAATTAACAATTTAATCGAATACACAGTTTGTAACTTTAATGGCTTTGAAATTATGTATTGATTTAGAAAGATAAATAAATAAATATAGTCTTAAAAATTTAAACTTAAAGCAAGATATAAATCAATAAGATATACTTGGTTGAAACATATATTTAGATTTTTTAATATTTTATTCAAATACGTTCCGTTTTCTAATGTTTTAATCAAAATTTAGCGTTACTATAAAATGAACAAAACAATTGTAAATTATTCAGAAATTATATCCCTCAAATATTAATTTTTACTTTATTTATTATTAATGATATTCAGTTGTATCAGTAATAAAATTATGAGCGTGTTAACTTCAAATCATTTTATATAAGAAACTTTATCTTGATGGATTAAAGCTTTCATAAAAGTATAGATTCTGAGCACATATATATATATATATATATACATATATGTATTTTGATATTTTGTTATTTTTATCCACTTTCGACTTCCTTCTTCTCTGTCATAAAATTATCATCTTCGAGATTAATTAACCTTTCGTTCACTACGCTAATACCACAACTTTTTCAATAATTTTATACAAAATAATTAACTGTAACTAATCTATAACTTTCTACACATTAACGCCATATCTTATTCGACTGTTTAGTTGCATTTAAGCGCGCTTTATTTTACACAAAATTTTTTACATAAACACACACTATCGATTATACATTTGACAATATTTATGAACACTGTTCCATTAAACTACTTTCTTCGCGTCACCTTATTACAATGCAGCCATAAATTATGATCAAAGCAAATCGTAAACTGCATCGAATTAACATATGTTATATCTTAGTCAATAAAATAATGTCTCTCGCAATCAGTGGGCGATAAAACAATGTTGAACTAAGAATTAATTTTTATGCAATTGGACCGAAAAGATGATATATATATATATATATACACCAAAACGCGCTCATCTAAATTATGCTCATAATTACAATATATATCGATTTGACGCAGCACGATAACACGATAATATTGTTCGGAATTTAAGAAGATCATTTCCCGAGCAACGAACGAGTAGAAAAGTCTCGAAGATAATCAAAGGAGAGAGGAAAGCCGTCGATTGCTCGACACGGACCAACGCACAACGTCTTATTGCACGCAAAGTTATTTACGGTCGTGGACTCGGTCCTGAAAAGTATCTGCATAATGTGTATATGTACGCGGTACGCACTTATCACCACTAATACGCGCGCATTTTTGCGCTCCTGATCTGGCCGTTACGAGGTCGAGCGCGTACCAGGGTGCGCGCTGAAATAACAGTTTTTTGCCTATGTTAACAATTGCTTCGCATAACGATTATCTCATGTGCGTTTAATATCAGTCGAGGTCGTTTAATTAGAGCAGTGCTTCCAGACTACGCCTATTGGCTTTGCGTGAGATGAATGACAATTTAACAACATTTTGTGATTATCGAATTCAGCGCGTAAAGCTTTTTTTTGCCGACAAAGTCCAGACTCGTTATATATTTTAAATCAAAGTCGTCGCATTTTATAGCTTCTCGTAAAGATGAATTAATACAATTGGCATGCGTTATTGGAAAATCAGAAATCATTTTTACATTCCGAATGAATAATAAGTAAATTGATTAATTATAATTCTGACTGTAAACCGAGGACAATTATTGTTTTCTATAAGATGAATAAAAACGCGAGGTTTTCGTACGGTTTTTTGCTTTATATTTCTCGTCGAACAAACTTTAATTGACATATAAACTATATAAGTAAAATGTATTTTTTACATTTAAATTTGTAAATATATTTTAGAGCCGGATACATTATCACTTTATTTATGCAAATTTAAGTTGTGTTACTGATGTGTATAATTTGCCATAATTTATAATAATGTCACTGATTATCTTTAATGTTTGTATATTTTTCATACATAAAAACGTGAAAATAATGAGGACTTCGTGAAGCAATTTGCTAATAAAAAACTTTGAAATGATGAATATAATTTAAAAACTATTTATCTCGAGCGTTATTTTCATTATAATTATTAATGTTATTATAGTTCATACGTTATTTGTCTTTTCCCGTGCAAAAGAAGTACGAAATTAGATTTTGATTCCTACAGACCTTATTCGAAATAATTATTATGCTATTTGACATACTTATCTGTACGCAGCACTTCGTTTATCGTTGACCAACGAAACATGATTATACGACTACATCGTTGATAAAGGTAACCACAATGATTCATGTCACGTACTAACGTACATCCAGTTATTATGATCAGATTTGTTTGCAGTTAATACATTTGATAGGAACGAATATATAATACCCCACTAATCCAAGCTCAGAAGCTGACTTTAATGTTCATATCATAGATATCATTCTATTAAGGTGATAATCTACAATAATTTACAAAAGTGTTTTCATCTTATTGCTCTTGTCGTTTTAATTAATCCAATTAATGATAGCACAAGCATACGTTCATATAAAAAGTTTAATTAAAGATAAGATAAATTAGAAAAAGAATAAGTTGTACAAAAGCAAAGTAGGATGTATTTAAAAAATATTTTGAATCAAATCCGAATGTAGGATAGGTTGAAGTTGTAAAAATTTACTTCTCAGTACAGTAATTAGTTTTATATATATCTTATATCAATATATTAATAGTACTTGAAATCATATAATGAATAACTTTTAAAATGATTACATTACTAAAATATATTATGCACCGAGAGAAATAAATGACGAAAAATTACTATTTATTTCTATTGTAAAACCTTTACGAATTCAAGTAGTAATTATGCAGGCCAATGGGATGACAGAATTCAGTTGTTTTAACCAATTGGAAGTCTCGAAATGTTACAATGTAAATTGTACAATTTTATTTTCTCAGTATATATATTTATATGCAAAAATATGTATACTTAAAATCGTATAATATATAATACTAATTATTGTAATGCATTCGTACGATGGATAAATACTATTTTTGAATCTATTCAAAAGTTGATTTTAAACTTGGTTTCAAATGAAAATCAACTCGTTTCAACTGTAGATGTACATTGAGAGAAATATTACAGAAAATTTTACTGTTTTTAACGGTAACGAAAAGATATGTATAATAAAACAGAAATTTTGGCGTTAAAATTAACATTAAATACTGAATAAACTGAATAATTTTGTCTTTTCTTTTTAACTTGTTCCATTTTTACCACCAAAAATTACTGTTTAAACAGTAAAAATTTCTGTTATATTTCTCTCAGTGTACATATATTTTGTCCGTATTTGCTTAAACATTTTATCGTTCGAATTTTCCTTCTAATTGTTTCTTATTTATTTTCGACAAATGCATATAAATACTCGTAATTTGAAAAGTAACGAGAAAGTTAATTTAAAGTATCTGAAAAACGCGTTCCAATGTCAATCTTACTTGGGACTGGATCTAAAAAGAAATAAATTGAAGCTTCGTTTGAAAACTCGTGCTTTTCTTACGCATAACGTTGTTGCGTATCATTTTAGGCAAGTTTTCCAACAAGTATTCGCGCGGATGCCCAATACGGGATCGTCTGCCGCGTATATTCCGGTATAACCAGGTTCTCGTTTCTCACTTCGATACCTTCGTAGTCTTCCATGAATGAAGAAAGATGCTTCATTGACAAAGCGAACTTCTTTTATATTCATGTAGATACACCAGTTGTCTTCTAGTTGAGTTAAACATCTCTAAATTAAACCATCTCCGGCTGCTTGTTTCTCATTAATTAAACTTTAAGATCAGTTTCTGTTTATCTTATTTGGCCAAATAGGTTAAAATTCTCTCGGAAGATTCTGCAAAAACAATTTTAAATAGATTACAGTGAAATAAGCAAAACATATACCGTTAATAGTAGTTTATAATTAACAATTTTAAATGTTTTCTTTTTTTTTTTTAATTAAAGGTTACATTTACTTGTTTTATTCGAATTTACTTAAATAATTATTATTAATTACGTAATTATAGTTATGCAATTTGATACGTTTAATGCTGACAGAATCAAAAACATATAGAAAGTATGAAACAGAAATCATTTTATACATTTTTTGTACTTCTATTCAGTCATTTGACACGGAAGTGTGTGTACAATGTATTCTGACGTACTAGATAACATTCACACATCGATCAATGTGAGTACTTTTAAATTCGAGACATTTGACTGTTTCATTGAATATCACTATTAATTACAAATAACAGCTCAAAACTATTAGTACATGTTTATGACATATACGTCTGAAAAGTAGTTAAACCACTTATGGAGCGGAACACAAATCTATTCATTTTCAACTATACTTTATATTGATTTTACATTTTAGTATAAAAATTATTAAGTCTATTGGAAACTTTGTGCACGGTTTGATGACATTTTACGTAAAATTTGAATACACACATACACACACTATAATATTCATGTTAACCGGTAGTCAGTAAATATCTATATTTTATGATCTTTGTTAATATATTTTGCATCCAATGTCCATTAAAAATTGCTTATTAAAAATATCGAGAATTAGACGGATAGATAATTCTATAAATATATATGGTCATACTAATGTTTATATATTTCTTAATATGCCTCAACATACCATATCAATCCTTATATACATAAATATATACAACTGCATAATATATAAAAGGGCCAAATATAAATAAAGAATATATTGTAATAATAAATAAATTATTTATGTCTCGTAAAAAAAAACAAAAAAGTTGCATATTAAAAATTCTGTATCGTCAACCGAATACTAAATTTAATTCAATATCTATATATATGTATATATAACTATAGTTTTCGTACGTATTGCAAAATGTCTTGGAAAAAGTGGTACAATTAAGTACACTTCCGCGTTGAATTTTTGCACACTTCAGTATTGATTATAATTTCTAGAAACGACTGCGTTAAACTTTATTTCGCATTAAGAAATTTGTTCAAAAAAAAGTAACTTAATGTGTCTGGAACAACATTCGCTGTTATCATCTAAATATTCTTGTACAACGTTTTATGCATTACACGATGTAAAAAATTGTAGATGATTATCGATATGATATGTAAATAAATAGATACTAAATATAGTTAGTATCCAAAGATTTTACTCCTTTATAATTTCATTGATCAAACTTTAATGCTCTCCTATGTTAAATTTATCTATAATACTTAATCAATCCACTATACTTTATATAAGCTTGATAACATTTAATTAAATATGGGTTAAATTAAAATACGATTTGCATAATTATCATTAGACTAAATGAGAAATTATGACAATCATGTACTTTCGAAAAAAACGAGCACTTTTTCGTTTGTTTTCTTGTCCTCGACTCATTTCACAACTAAACAATTTGAACGTACCCTTGATGTAAAAGTACGATTTCCCCCACCGAACGCCAGAAAACAACGAACCAAACTATTAGCAATGTTTGTTACGATAAGATTTCGGTTAACACGACTGTTGCATTACCAGTAAATTAGCATATTAAAGGACAAACGTAAAAAGGATTAATGTAAAGGCAATAAATCATTCTGTAAGTTGGCGAAAAAATTTGACCGGACAATTTTGGAAAATCCTCTTCGCGCGAACAAATGAATGCTGCTTTTCCATATCTGCAGTTCGTGTTGTGATAAGATTCTGTTCGACACGGCTGCCTGCACCGAGAGGCGGCACCACAGCGAACGCCAATCCTTCCTACCAAGTCGTACAATCGAGAAGCTTGGGACCTATTGGCCACCGCGGTGACCAATCATCATTTGACATTCTTTCACCTCGACAGTTGTGCGTCCCCAGCACAAAACCAACAAAGTTATACTCGCAAGTTGTAACATTGCTAATTCGGACGTGTATCGGTATAACGATAAGCATATACATCTATTGATGTGTGCGTGAGTATATATACTATACTTGTGTTTGTGCACACATGCGTCTGACTTTCGTCTGTTCGATGCGTGCTTGGTGATCTCCGAGTTTAAATCTCGCACATTTCCTTCGATTGCTATCGAGAAACAATCGTTGGTGCAATTTTTTTTTCTTTTTTATGCAAATATATCGTT
This sequence comes from Psilanteris sp. ZL-2020, assembly GCA_022817085.1. Classification (NCBI taxonomy): domain Eukaryota; kingdom Metazoa; phylum Arthropoda; class Insecta; order Hymenoptera; family Scelionidae; genus Psilanteris; species Psilanteris sp. ZL-2020. The sequence continues at coordinate 4,378 of JABFQC010004078.1, read as the reverse complement.
ATTCTCTACAAGTGATTGAACGTTCTATGAAACTTATTCAGTGTATTAGTATTGATTGAATTTGTATAAAATTTATTCTAAAACTGGTTTCAATGAATTACTGTAATTAAATTAAAATTAATTAACACAATATTATTATTTTGTGCATTAGGATCGTAAATTTTCGTTACTCGTGTGCACAATTTTAGAAGGCAATAAATATAATTTATTGGATAGTGATATTATTAATTTTATTTGCTTAATAATAGATTGCTAATTGTTCGCGCGGGCTAGGTATGAAATCCAATTTGATTCTAATTATTCATGAAACTTAATTTATTAGTTTTTGTTTACGATTTTATTTGAGGTAATTATAATAAATTTCAATAATTGATGAACATAAGAATTACGTCAGATATGAAACATCTACGATTGACCACGTAAATGTAAATGATATGTTAAATCAAAATAATTTCAGAAGTTCTAAAATATTTGAGTTTGGAAATATTTTGAAGATATGCAATGGGTTACTACTAAAATTTTGCATTCGTTAATGATTATGTAACGTCATTACAGATGCAAAAATGAGATAACCTATAATTTATGCAAGAGTAATATTATATAAATGTAAATTTAATTTGTATTTCTGACAATTATTTCTAATATGAACAATTCATCCGCAAGGTGATATTTATATACAACGTTATTGCACATATATATCGTATATATATGAATCATATGAAGTCTAGAAAGAAAAAAAATGTATATACATGCTAAATACATAATAAATTAAAGCTTTATATACTTTAATTGTTCTTATAGTAGATCAAAAACACATTTAAATATACATTATACATATTAAACATGTATATAAGTATATCTATGAATAGATATAGGTTTTTCTGGTACCAAAATAATTTTTTCATATAGAATTGCAATTATTAGTCATTGCATTTCTTAAACAAATAACGTCGCCAGAAGCATTTTCGGTTAAGTAAAACCCGATCATAATTTTTGTAGCCAAAATTGCAGTTTACTCCATAATTTTTCAAAATCGACGAAATTGAATACTACAAAGCACGATGAAATGCAAAGATGTCGAAATTAATTCATGTCCGGAAGGGTTTGTAGTTCGCATATCTTAGCAGTGATCCTGAGACTTTCGTAACCATACTCAATACTTTTGGATGAGCTAAAATAATAGGGCGCTGCCCTTAGATTTGTGCTTATAAGTTTTATAGTTCTTTTATCTTCTTCATTCTATACATAAAAATAAATGAAATTTTCAGATAAAAGATCTTTAAAAAGTAACATACAATATTTGAAAATGTTTATTTTGAAAACAACTATATTGGTAATATATTTATTTATTAATTAAAAATTAATCCTTACAGTTTGTACAAAATCATATGACTAAGGTGAATAATTAACATTGTTAAAAGATATAGAATAAAATACATAAAAAACAAAAAAAAACTAATACAATAATCACATTTGTTTGTAGTTAAATAAACATACATCAAAAGTTAAAATAGTTCATTATATAAAATTATATATAAGTATATATATTATTAATTATATATAATATAAATTATTATACAATTACAGTTAAATGTTTTATCGAAGACATCTATATATTTACAATTTTTTTATTGGCTAATCTCACTAATTTCTCTACCTAATTGTAATAACAATAGTTAGAATGATAAAAATAGTATCAATATATTTGAATAATGCATTAAGAAGGAAAATTAGTCTGAATTCTAATATACCCTTTTTGTAAACATGTTATGACCAATTTGCTATTTACAAATCCATAAAACGTTTAGTTAAAATTAATTAGTATATTAATGTATTTACAGTTTCACAAAATTTAGTACATTTATATAGAAAATACTATACCGGTATTTAATACTGTTAGAGAAATTACTCCAACAAAATTATACTGAAATAGAAACAATGTAAAACTGTAGCTAGAAGAATTGTAAGACATTGAAAAAGTTGTGCAATTTTCTCTAGTAGCCTATTTTAATTAATCATAACACTTCATAATTAGTCGCAAATAATACCTTTCAATTTTTATATCATACACAGACGTTAATTTAAATCCATTATATTTATGTATTTATTTATTATCAAATTAACGGGAAATAGCCCTTTAGCCTTCCTAAAGGGCAATTATTTTCATTTTATATAAATATAAACAATTCTAATTCAATTATAAATATTTTTAAAATAACAAATGCATATGTGAATAGTAAAATGAATATATTTCTATTACGTTACCTTATTATAATAAAGTAACAATGCCTTTTGGGACATCGAAGGGTGCTACTGTGACACCTGGTGCAAAGATTAAGGACACTATACCAAAGTTTCAAGATATATAAATAAAAATATATATAGGCACATAGAAATAAGTAAATGATGCATTTTATTCATGCTTCTAACATTGTATATAATAATAAATAATTATAAAATTAAATAACATTATCTATCACGTGAATTAATTGTTACTTATTTATTAGTTATGCAAAAAGCTTTACGCGTTAACATCTATATATGGGTATATAAAATAAATAAATGAATAAATAAAAAATAAATAATAATTTGTTTAAAGTTGTATGAACCGCAAATTATTATACACTGATTAGATTGTGGATTATAAACGTTGTGTTGTTTACACACATATTTATTTTAAGTTACTCATTTTACTAATATTCTTTAAATTTAAAAAACAAACATTGAATAAGAAATAGAATAGTTGTACTAATTTAAAACTATCAAAAAACGAGTAAATGTTTTGAGTATAATTAAATTTAATAATTATAAAATTATAACTATTTGCAAGTTTACAAAAAGTAAACTTTATTATTGAAATAAATATAAATTAAAATTTTTCATATATATATACCTCTACAGAAATGCACGTTGCAACCACATATAAATGTCCCACTATATTAACGTTGTAGGAAAGTTGCAGCAACGTTGTCAGTAAGTTGTAGTAACGTTGCAGGAAAGTTGCAACAACGTTGCGGCAACGTTGCGAAAGTGTTAAATTAAAAAAAAAAGATTTGTAATTTTACATATACACTCCACATATACACATTTAAATTCTTTATAATCGAAAATCTTATTATGAAAATTCGAATTAACGAAGATTCGAAACCCGTCATACCGTAAAATAATATCTACAGCCCAAAAACTTAACCACTGGGCTAGCAGTATCTTTACCAATGTATTTATCGTAGATAAATATCGCCAGATAGAATTATTTGATAATCAAATTAACGCAATATAATAAGTAGCAATAACAGATACTAAAATTACCCGATTTCAGCATGGGAAATCTAATCCGTAATACTTGTTGAATATTTCGAAGTATATGTATAAATTCAGATATAAATATCTAGCATTCATTAGTTTGGAAAAGAATACGGTCATCGTCTGGTGATAGTAGAAGCTTCGGCTCGAGTTTAGTAAAAGTCTGACTAGTATACCTGGCGATTTTTCGAATGGTCATGGTCTGGCAATGGTATGGTTTGTCACTAGCGAAGGTAATAGTCCGGTAACGGTATGGCAATTAATTGGCACCATGTTTGCTCGAGGCCGGTTAAAGTCTGGCTATTATAGCTGGCGATAGTTCGAATGCAAATGGATTGGCAGTTGTCTTGCAAATGATTTGGCAACAACATAGTCATAGTCTGGCAATGGTATGGTTTATGACTAGCGTAGGTAATATGCTGGTAACGGTATGGCAATAGACTGGCAAATTGTTTGCTGGAGGCCGGATAAATTCTGGCTATTAAAGCTGGCAATCGTATGAATGCAAATGGTAATAGCCTGGCATTGGTATGGTAATAGACTGGACCATGTTGTTGCCAAATAATTCGCCAGACAACTGCCAATCCATTTGCATTCGTACGATTGCCAGCTATAATAGCCAGACTTTAACCAATCTCGAGCAAACACGTTGCCAGTCTATTGCCATACCATTACCAGACTATTACCTTCACTAGGCTAAAAATAAAACCCATAGAGGAAACATACTAGGTGAATGCATAAGTTGGTTGCGCATAATTGACCAATCAGAATACATCCTAAATACATCCCCACTACTTCGTCTTAATATTTCTTTCACTTCTATTCTATTTTGAATAGAGGTTAGCTTTAGCTGTTATATTCTTTGACATTTTGTTTATCACTAATTTTTGGAGCTGTCATTAAATTTATAATTTGCAGAATGCCGACTTGTTGTGTACCAAAGTGTCATAGCACAACTGGAGTAAATAATTATTAATAATTATTATAAATTATTCATTAAAATAAGAATAATTAATACTTTTTAATCAAGAAGTTACTTATATATTATAATTCCACAAAATATTACTTTACTGTG
>JABFQC010004077.1:0-13130 GCA_022817085.1 Psilanteris sp. ZL-2020 | reverse complement strand
GTTGTAAAGTTTTCCATAATGTTCATTTATATAAAAAAATTTTTATTTATAGTTTGATAAGGGCTTTCATGTAAGCCGAAACGTCATGAAAATAAAACGCATTTAAATAATAAAACTGAATGTTTTATTTTGTCTGTTTCAAAAAATTGGTCGTTAATTATATACAGTATTATTAAAAATTATATTTTGAATGTAGCCAAAGTATATATACGAACAAATCTCTATTTTATAAAACTTATTGACATATTTGTATAACATAAATAGAAATGTTATTGTATTTTATTGGGTTTTATAAAATTTAGTTTTGTTTAATAACTAAAACTTGTTTCTCCTTCTTTAATTTTGACTCATATAATTAAGTGCATATTATACAAATACATAACATAACTATATATACGCATACTTGCATTAAACATATATATTCTTCATTCTCTGTACCCATAATAATATTAAACATTGAAAATTATTAGTCATTATAATCTTATACTAATTAATATTTCTTCTTAACAAAAAACTTTTATAAAACATAAAAACTAAATAGTATATATGCACGATTAATAATATATGTCAACACTTTCATTTATATTATATTATTGTAATCAATAATTAATAATTTCATAAACTAATATTCATCAACGTCTCATTAATACATAAATATGACACGAACGAGACTAATTTAATATATGCACTTAATGCCAAAATGGCATAAATTAATATATTCATTTGAAATACTTGTTATAAATATTATTTTATTGTTTTCATAATCGTATCTATTAATAAAAAGTTGGCATGTTTTTTTAACTTTACGTTGATACATTTCAAACAATATATTATCCTTTCTTAATTATAATAAAATATCATGATTTCCTTAGAACATGAAATATGTAAATTTTATCGAATATAGAATTACTTTTGAGTTTGAATTGAATAAATGCGCAATAAAAATTATGAGTTCAGTCAATCTTCTTTTCCAGTTAAAATTTTTCATTTCAGATGAGAAAGTTGGATTCATTATAAACTGCAATCAAACTTTTATGTACTGTTATCATCTAACTTTACAAAAACAAAAATATAGTTATTATATTGTATTTTATACATTTAAAACTATATGATTATTATAATGATAGTGATTTTTTTTATTTTAATGCAAATATATTAACTGATGTTTTTGCGTATAAAGTAAATTTTAAAGTAAAGAATAACTTTAAAACAAAGAAATATAATTTTAAAACATGTAATACATATATTTAGGTGTATTTTTAAAACTGTAATAAAAAATTAGTTATCATAGTCGAATTATTAACATTTTTCAAAATGAATTATCACATGTACAATTTGTATTACGTATTTGAAAGGCAACAAAAACTAACATTAATCTTTTAAGTCCTTGTTATTACTACATTTAATAATACTACCAAATAATATTTTTTGTTGTAATAAATCTTAATTTAGTGTCATTAAATAATTATAAATTTGTTTTATTTATTAGGTTGGCTTTCAATGTTTTTTCGCTTCTATAATAAATTGTATATTTATTTTATAAATTATAAAACAATATTTCAAAGCTATTGCTGAAAAGAGTTTTAAGGAAACAAAAAATATATATACTTCGCTATATAAAATAATCTATAATTGTTAAGTCAAAAAGACTTAGTAAGGATTTAGGTGTAGAAACGTACGTCTATATATACAAGATCCTATAAAAATGGAAAAATTCTGATGTGAATTTAGGATTTTCAATAAATCATAAATTGATTTTTAAAATTCATCAACATTATGAAGCAAATATAATATTTGATTGTAAATTTAAATTTAAATATATAAAAATGAAATTCAATTCAATGTGATTGTATTTTATCATATTCAAATACAATTTAATTCCAAGAATTAGTATTTGGCACACATTGAACCATGAAATTGCGATTCAAAAAATTTTTCTACTGTATCCTAGTATAAAAATATATATATATAATTGCTGTGATGATAACTGTACTTATTAATTATAATTGAAAAATAACAACGGCAAAAGTTTCATTTTTATACCGCTTATACTCCATTTGTATCTATTGATCTATTGATAGTTATGAAATTATACACTATATAAATTAATTACATCTTCACTAATGACTAGCTCTGTCTTGATATATATTAGTCAATAACATTTATTGGCCTAATAAATTAAAAAACTGTTTTGATAAATACGAAAAAATTTGTCGTGTAGTTTTATAAAAACATTTATATATTTTTATGTCGATAGAAGACTGTTTTCGAAATGACAACTTAAGTATATAGACACAAAAATAAATAATAAATTGAAAAAATAATTTATAAACTAGTAAGACAAGATTTTTAAAAACAATTTATTATATATTTGTCTATATAGTGTGATGATAAAGATACACGTAAATTAATTAATTGTGAGAATCAATGAACATAAAAAGAATATAACATTAAATTCAAAGTATCATAATGTGATAACACAACATATTTTAAACTCGGGACATAGCATGAGTTGGGAGAAGACTAAAATTATTGACAAAGAGATTCATCTTGGTAAACGATTAACATCTGAGATGTCACATATAAAACATAATAACAATTGTATCAACTTACAAACGGATACCGATAAACTTAGTGACATCTACAATTTGATATTGTGAAGTGTTGACTGTTCTTGATGTGTACCTTTACTTTTGTATATATAACGTGAATTGACAGTTTTGGTAATGGTTGTGTTATATACATTTTGTTAATATTGGTTCTTGTGTGAAAAGACGTGCAAAATGACTTTATATACAAATAATTAATAACCAAAATTATGACGACATCAATTTTTGATGTATTATTGTAAAATTAAAACTTAACAACACAAATAGTAAGGTACATGTTTTTATAATATTGCAAACTTTTTATTAATTCAATTGCGATTAGTAATGCTTATAATATCGTTATTTTATGTTTGTTAGACTTGAGAATGATCCAAAATTAGGATCGAAACGTCGTTGTTGAACACAATAACATTAATTGACAAATAAATTATCTTTCATCAATAGGGTTATCAATATATACATTCTTCTGCAATTACAATTGTTTTTTCTTTCGTACAAATTTAATTTCAAAAGTAAATAGATTAAACTATGTGAAATATCATTACTATTGTAAAAATTATTTTCTTTTTTTTTATAATAATAATGTCAACTATTTAATATTAATGATCCAAAACTATTTATTTATTTTATAAAAATAAAAAAAAATTGGAGGCGCCGGGCATCGATCCCGGTACCTCTCGCATGCTAAGCGAGCGCTCTACCATCTGAGCTACGCCCCCATTATGAAAGTTAAAACTAAGATGTCAAACTATCTGTTTAGAATAAGTATTCATGCATATTTTACGTGTGTTAAAATTTTTTACTGATAATAAAAAGTATATGCTAAATATTTAATTACAAAAATATTGATTATTATTATATTTTAAATTTTACGCACATATTGTTACTCTACTAATTTATTACTTTATGAATATATATAAATATATGTATATATAAGTATACCTATAGTACTATACAAATAAATAGAAAGTATTTACTTTCTCTTCCAGCGTTCGAATATTGAGTGTTACGAAGCAGATAAGAAGCTTAAACAGTATACCTATATGTGTACTCATCGTATATTGATTTCGTAGGGGGCGTAGCTCATATGGTAGAGCGCTCGCTTAGCATGCGAGAGGTACCGGGATCGATGCCCGGCGCCTCCAAATCTTATTTTTTTTGTTGTTGCATTGTAATTTTTTAGCTGTCATTGCACTGTATTAATCTTACATTTTACTTTTAATATAATAATAAGCATTTAATCGTGATTTAATTATACCTTAAGTGCAAAATAATATGTTACATAATTTTCATATTTATTTTAAAATATCTACACCAAGACAAATTTATTATAAATATTTTTGCCTTAGTAGTATAATCATATTTTAAAATCAAACGTATATTTTAACGTTAAACGTATTATTAAAAGAATAATATTTCATAACAAATAATTATTATATTAATTGAAATACTAATTAATTATTGTTATCAGTATATAACATTGATAATAGACTATACGTAAGGTATATACATATTTATGTTAATTTAAATAAACTATCGAAAAATATAATACTTTGTTTATTTAATTATGTAATAATAATTACGTATTGTATATATATATTACACTTTATACTATCATTGAAGATAATAATTTACGAATTGCAATACAATATATATTGTAAATATTTCACAATTAAACTAGTTATCTGATCATGTGTATATATATATATAATTTGTATTAAATTTTTTAATAAAAATCTGTTTAACTGGAAATGATCCTAATATTTGTTTCGTGCATGAGTAAGATTATTTGACACTTTCGAAATTTAATGGTTCATTAATAATCTTATAATTAACAGTCATTTATACGATTTAAATACCATCATTAATAATACTTAAAATTTTAGATACATGATTTATCTTTTGTTGAAAGAAAAAATAAAAACTTTTCACTAAAGAACAAATTATTTATCACTTCAGCTGTCAGCAATTGTTGCGGTGTCTTCGAAAATGACTTTTAATCTTGCTTAAGTTTTATTAATAATTTATTAATTCCGATTTGAACATTGAACGTAATTGATAATAAAGTGAAAACAAAATTGTGAATATATTATTGCTAATTGGTATTAACTTGAATAATTGTGTCAGAATAGTTTTGATTTGTATTTGTTTAACTAATGCAGTCTAACCATACTCTATGTTTAAATCTGTCTGTTATACAGGCATATTTAAATATATAGTTATAATATAAAAAACTTTTACAATTATAATAAACAAATAAGTTATAAGATAAATTTTACAATTATAGATGTTTACGCTTAAAATTTTGTACAAAAAGCGGTATCGAGAGTGTCAACTGAACAAACGGTTGAGTGAAATTACATCGTATTGCTGTTAATCCCGCAGGTGGATGAAGAACATACCATGGAATTTTACACAATACGAATACACCTTCAAATAATATCAAATATAACACCTCGAATATAATTTACAAATATTAAATAATAAAAAAAATATATATATGTACTTAATAAATTATTTAATTACAGTTTAGAATTTTTTGTATCATTTACATTATCTCATTAAAACATTCGATTGACTTATCACATCCGTATAAATAACTCGAATTACCGCGTCTAAATTATGGACTGCGTCCTCGGTAACAAAACTAAGTCCCGTATCAACATCACACAAAACGTTATTATCCTCCATCGGTGCAAAATCTTACATAACAAATGCCTTTAAATCATGCTTAAGTATCTCTGAATAGTCCTAAATTCGCGCCAATTCCAAATCCGCCGATCTTTCGGCAAAAGTGCTTTAAAGCAACGTCGAAGGGCGACCTAAACGGATTAAATGTGAAAATAGAAGAAGCACTACTAGTGCTTACGCGAAAATAAATATATTTCGGCCGAAAAGGCGACGATTATTCGGGAATAGAAGAACGCGAGACGTAACTGGAATTTTTAGTCAGGGATTATTAGCCGCGTCTTAAATCACGGATCGTGGGAGAGATTCATACGAAACGCAGCGTAGAGAAAAGGAACCTGGCGGAGCGAAAAAGAGTAAATGGATGATGTGACAAATACGGTTGCAGGTGAAGAACGCGTTTCGGTGCGCGCAAAACACGCCAAGTGAAATAACTTTGGCTAGATAGTCAGTCCGTTTAGCTGCGAGAACGATGAAACTTGCAACAGATAAAGCCAGGATGAAGATAATCTGCGTGGCTGATCGGAAATAGGAGCGAAAGAGATCAAGTTAGCGAACTGCTGAGAATTAAATGGGATCCTGCGGAATGTGCGAAAAAGTGATACCAAGGCACATACGTCTTCATTATTCACCGTAGTCGGACTACTTGCTTTTCGCATTTTAAACGTTTTTATTTTTTCTATTTCGGCTGCCATTATCCTTTTTTATTAAGCAGAAAACCTGGCAGATAGTGTAAACTAATTAATCCACGCTTATTTAACCATTCATCTGTAATTAACGTAGTCAATATTGCTAAGCCGATAAGTTAATTAGATGTAAAATCTATATATAAATGTGAACACATGAGGGAATAAAATTCAACGTTAATTTTGTACTAAAAATCGTTTTATGCTTAACAAATTCTGTAATCGGAGAGAAATTTTGTAAAATTTATACACAAACCTATATTGAAACTAATTTTATTTTGTTATCGTAAATGAGTATTATTTTGTAATTTTATATTATTATTGTAATTGAAAATGATGATGATAAAATTTTAATAAAGGTTAATTAAATTGTTTATATATTTTGTAAATCATAAAAAATATTTTTGATCGTGATATAATTTTTTTTTCTCTTTTATTATGGACTTGTTTTTACAAAAAAACTCTTACTTTTCTCAAAACGACTGTTTGGTTCGTTTTTGATAATTATGCTGATGATCTTCCCCCTTCCCTTCTTTCTTTTACAAATTTAATAAGATTTATCCAGAAAAATTTGATTATGATAAGCACCATTTTGTATTAGTATAGATATTAAAAATGACCACTTCATTAGGCCCAAAGTTTGAATACGCTATTCAAAAACGTTTAATTCTGATATGAAGTTTTACATTTTTATGAAAAGTCTTACATACTTTTTATCCTGATAGTTATCATATCCATATATTAATAAAATATTCAACACATATATATAAAGAATTTTCCTCGGATTTTTAAACAAATTATCTTGTTTATTATATTTAATACTGGAAAATTATGTTGATTAATAATAATCACTATAAGTCTTACAATAAATTTATTAATAATTTATAATAATATTATACGTATATATATAATATATTTAAATGATGATATATCAACAAAATATTTTTGATTTATATATTATTGAAAAAAAAGGAAAACTTTACCTTAAAAAACTCCATTCTTTAAAATTGAAAGTTATTATTAAATATTTGTTGTTTTATTGATATTATAAATTACACAATAAGAATAAATTTAAGATTGATTTCAATATCAATATTATAAACTAAATGTATCAGAAAAGTGAGATTTATTCGATAAAAATTCCAATTCAATTTTTTAAATATTTTCATACATCATTTTTCTATTAGTCTATTATTTTTTAAAATATCAATATACAATTTTCAAAATGTTTTAATTAAAAGAAGTAGCATGTTACGAATATTTTTTAAAAATTCTTTTAGCAATAAAAGTATATGAAAAATTGTTTTGTGTTCAATTTTTTGTCTTCAGTATTAAACTACTCTAAGCAGAAAGTTTTAATCCTCAACCTGCCTGAAGCTAATCGCGACGTTGAACTAAAATATAGTTAGTGAATAAATATGACTAATGGTAACCAACGTAAATATTTTTACGGTGTAATGAAATGAATGGAATTGAAGTTTTCTAAAAGCGTATTCTAAATGCGGTTATTATACTGATATATTTTACCTGTTTTGTACAAAATGTCTTTTGAATACACTTGTTCTTAACTAGTTTTTTTTTCCAAATTATTCGAAACTGTCAAATCATTAGTATTTTCAAAAAAATACTAACATATTTACCTTCGTAGGTATAAAGTTCACTAAGAATCCTTTTATTTTCATTTGTGTTACCTGAACACCGACCCTTATCTGGAAAGTTTATGTTCTTTCATCACAGTACTTAATTATCATCCTTAAAGTAAACTTTAGAAAATTGTAAGACAAATTATTATTATCATAAAAACATATATTACATTGTTCTGCTGTGTGTCGATAATTAACTGTTATGATATTGTACAAACACAATATTGTACCGATATATGTTTGTTCCTGCATTCTTGTTATGTTTTTCTTTAGTTTTTTCATTTAACAGGTAACGCGCAGACTGAAACGAAAGCGGATATATAGAACGTGTGGCGCAAGTGAGCGAGCGCGAAACTCGCACGTGCCAGCCACACGCTACGTCAAAATGACAGTTGGTCGGCAGCGTATTATACATCTGGGCTAATGAGCAACCGCGCGATCATTCCACCAAATTAAATCCGACTTTTTCTTGTTTTCGATAAATTCACGGTGGGATTATTGCGTCTTACGAGTCCTTGCAGCATTTGAAAAAGTTCCAGAAAAGCGTTATGCTTGGAAACGTCAAAAGCTAGCGAGGATCGTTTGGCATAAGTGATCCTTAGATTCTGAAAAATCATTGTTATTATATATTATCTTTAAACAACCTGTATATCCAAGGAATCCTTTTAAATGAAGTGTAAATGTTTCGTATGTTGTATTATATATCTTAAATTATATCAGGTTTTAAATTATTTATAAATTATGTAATAATAAAATAAATTAGCATAATATATTGTGCTTTATACCAAATCCTGCTAATAATAATCCTATAAATATAACTTTGTATAATAAAAATAGAAAATAATATAGTTTTGTTTCATTTAAAATATATTAAATTATTGTTTATATTACTAATTTTGGGCCATAAAAAATGTCTTTTAATTAATCTGTCTGTGTAATTAATTTGATTTTGTTTCTATTAGAAACAGTAATTTTGTATGCACTGAAAAAAATAATATAACAAATTTGACCAAACTAGATAATAAAAGGAGGAAAAGTGAGCAAAAATGTAAATAAACATTAGACAATATCATGGTATTTACCAATTATTTGCTAATATTTGACATATTTTTAGAATTATCTGACCGTAATTTATCATAATATTTACATTTTTGCTTATTTTTATTTCTACGTTTATTATTTAGTTTGGTAAAATTTGTAAGATTATTTTTTTCAGTGTGCTTTATTTTTCTCGGTGGAGATATCTGTATAAATATTATGTATTAAAATACACTATAACTATATTATAATATATATATAATATCAGTACATCGTACAGTTAAAATAAGTAAACAAATATTGTAATTTAAATTGAAAATACATTTATAATACAATTATATTTTTATATAATGAGATACACGTATCTCAATATAACGCAAGAAATTAATTGAAAGGATAAATTGAAACATTATACTAGCAGTGCAAGCATTTTCATTGACATGGCTTAATTGGTGACGATAATTAATAAACTCTCATCGAAGCTCAACTTTCGATGACATTTCGATTAGTCATCGGTTAACCCATTCTATGCGTGTATATCATTCATATCCCAAATACGTAAATATACGTATATCCAATCAACCCTATTCAACTTCCATTATAATTCAGCTTTTATCATCCGTAAATAAAGATATATATTTTCGAAACTTCGGTACCGTTAACTCGGCCATTAAAGCAATACGTTTTAATGATAATTCCGGCATTATTCGTTACCAAGATTCAACCTTCTTCCCACGACCGTTCCCAAGTATTCCCGAAAAATAGCATTTAAATCGGCGGTTTTCACAAGCATCCCGATTTGAAACCAAACGCCGCATTGAAACATTCGTAACGCATCATAACGATGTCTCCTAAACCATTCGCTGAAATCAAATGGCATATTGACAATAGGAAGTTCGAAAAATGTACAAGTTTTTCGTCATTACGAATGACGATCACAAGGACACAGTATGGCGTAGTGTTGTGTTTGGGGCAAGAACGATTGGCCGTTGCATTCTAGTGGATGAAACAGAAGTGGGTGGTTCCTATGAACGACTCATTTGTATAATCGGACGGTAGGCATCTGTGCGATCATCCAGCAGGTGCCTATGGCAACTCTTTTATCGCTGTCTCGCAATGTTGTAGGGCTTCCTGCTGCCATCGTCACTACTGGATTTGCCCATATGGACCACTGTGCATAACTACGCTTATCGATGAGCACAATTTTTGCTCGTTTTGATACCTGCTCGGGTATTTGTTAACTAACGGCTATTACACCTTGTAATGATAAACCCCAACGAACGAGCAACAAATTCTTACACTGAGAAAAATAATTTTTGATAATACTATTCTAGTTATGGTGAACACGTTTTATTGTATACATTAGCAGATTTTTGTAGTCGTAACAATATTACATGCTTAGCTTTACCAAAATGATTATGTCAAAGATAATTGTGTAACGATTACCATAAATTCTGGTAATCGCTACCAGAATTTTTTCTCTGTGTATGTTATACACTGAGAAAACTGAATAGTAACATTTAAATGGTAAAAAATCTTATCACTAAAATAGTAAGATAATACGCAACTCTATTACGCATTCTTTGTATTTTAAATTTTCGTTGTTTGTGATACAGAGAACGCCGCAGTGTCTGCATCAATTCTATATGAACTAAATTAGAGGTAAGTAATAACAAGCTTTACTTTACGTAAAACAAATATTCGCTTATTTAAAAAAGCACTCTATTTGAAGAAAAATAGCACGACACCATGCATACATGTAAACTATTTAGATATTAACTTCTTAACCTCAAAATCTGACGTGAAGTAATAAAAAAAATTCAATAATGCAGTACATAAACATATGATCGTCATGAATAAAATTCATACTATGTTGTTTCATACATAACCTCAATTATAAACTCTACAATTTATTACCACTTCATGGAGTAAACCATTACCATTTAAATTGCAATGCAACCATTTAATTACTAATAGTTATCACATAAATAGTATTGTTTACTATTTGGTTTTCTTAGTGTAGTATTGTTTACGTGTTTGTGTATGTTTACGAATCAGTCATTGTTTCGGTATACTATTTTAATCATTTCGAACTGAAACATTATAAAAGTGTAAAAAATGTTGAGTTGGTATTAAATATTTAATAATTATTTCTAAAGAAATAATTTCAGATAGGATTATTATAAATGGCATTAGGTATCTGCAATTATTAACGCTAAATATAATGTGTATTATTACTGTGAATTTGCTGGAAAATGTAATATAATTATAAACTATGTAAAATATATAAAAATATACACTGAGAAATAGATTGTCGAATTAAATATTTTCACAATTTCGTTAAACAGCTAAAATTATTAAACTGAATAATTGTAGATTGTACTTGTAGACTGTAGATTGTAAAAATGTCTGTTTTGAAAAACACTTCGTGAACATGTACATTTTTTTCGATAACAAATTCATTTATTTGAGGTTAAATTTGTCAACCAATAGCCAATAGATAGGACCAACAAAATTCTGTATATTCGAAACTCGTAAACCGTTAATATCCATTTCATCGAACTAGCTTTTAAAATGGACTTCCATATTGTCCGGCAATTTTCACTTTCTAAAACATCTAATGAAATTTACAATGAGTTATATAATGTTGACGATTTCGTTGCATAACGAAAAAAGGGCCTATATTTATGGTCTTCTAATCAGAAGTGCCGGAAGCCGAATGCGCAAAAATAGAGCTTCTCAGTTTCAAAAATTCGAAACGACGGACGCATTGGCAGCGGGGTCAACGATGCCAAGATTTATGACGGCCTTCCAATTACGTGGCGTGGCTCCGTGTGGATCCGCACGCGGGATAAACAGAGTTATTATATTCGCGTAAAGTTTTTGGCGGATGTGGGCGGCTCTGAATTATTCACCCACGCCGAAAACTTCTCTTTCGTTTCTGCCTTCGATATCTGGAACTGATTCCCTTCTCACAATTTACTCGTTATAACGCCTGTGCAGGATGTCCGATTATTATACACTTCCCTTTTTTTCATATTTCGACAAATATTCCAACACGATGTATACTGGAAAATTTGGTGATGGGTTCTATTTATCTTAAAAATCTCGAAGGAAGATGATTTCCGAGTGAAAGTTTTAGAAACAAAAAAGATATATGTATATTTTTATACAAGTACGATATAGATGAAAAATAAACGGAAACAATATATTAGATGATAATTTAAGGATAATTGTGATATTATATTAAAATATACAAAATAATATACAAAAAGTTTTTACGCTGGGAAAGAATTTTAATTAGCATTGAGTATATCATATAAAGTATGAAATATTAAAAAATTTATCGTAACATTTGTTAATATTATTTTAATGATACTTCAATATAATTCGTCATATATTGTACAGACAATAAAAAATATCATTTTGTTAATTATTTGTTAAAAGTATAGATCTCCAAATTGAAATAACCGAAAACAGTTTTAAATTAAGCGTGTGTCAATGCACGGAGAAAACATATATTTAACATTTTACTATATAATATATCAAAAGAGGGATATACTTGAAAACGTTATAAAAATTACTATATCATATATTAAAATTTTTTACATAAGTTGAATATAATATTGCGCACATTTAAAAGTTTAACAAATTATATAGTAATTTTTATAGTATTTTCAAGTATATCCTACTTTTCATATATTGTATAGTAAATAGTTGGATATATGTTTTCTCCGTGTGGAAACACCATTAGATGAACATGATTGACACTGTAAAAACAAGTGTTCTGAAAGTGTTTTCAAACGTTCCTATTTATTAAAGTTTTCTTTAATACTAACGTTTGTATACACCCAATTAGAATGTTTTAAACGTTTTTAAAAAATAACGCTTATAAGTGTTCTAAAAAGCTTCAAAAACGTTTCCTATCCAACACTTCTTTTTACAGTGGAGCCTATTAACAAAAATGCAGTTTTCTATCCTGCGTTTATGTGCGACGATATACTCTTAAAAATCTACATCTTGAGGGAAAAATTTGAAAGTTTTGAACATATATAGTTATCTCAAAAATAAAAAGAATTAAGAAGAGATTAACAAACGCTAGATTTAAAATGAACAATTTTTCTGTTTAAATTTATAATATTTTGCAATAGTAATTGCAAATTCTTGAAGATAAACTATGAAATGTTTTAGTGTAAAAACGTAATTTCGAAATATTTTTATTTGCAAATGCATGTAACCTACTGAATTCGATTTTTCTTTTTTTAAACGATGTGAACTTTTTCAGCGAATGATTTTGATTTCATTACAATTTTTAAAATTAATAAAAATGATCTTAATTGATTAGATTTTCTAATCAATTAATATTACAATTAATTGTTAAATTATTCAATTTTTATTATTATACATTCTTAATGAATATTACATATATTTTATATATAATATACTTTATTTTTTCCGTGTAATAT
>JABFQC010004076.1:0-13130 GCA_022817085.1 Psilanteris sp. ZL-2020 | reverse complement strand
TTCTGGTAATAGACTGTGTAATGATGATTAAGGTACGAACTTTGTGAGTTGTAATTAATATAATATTAAGTAAATAATCAATTGTGGACTAAGTGAATTTAGACTTGTCGTGTTATAAAGAAGAAGACGGCATGCATGTTGTATGAGGGTCTCGTGGGCTTGGGGTTTTGTATAAGGAGCATATTAAAATTTTCAAATATTTTTATTTTATTTTTTTTTTTTTTGGGGGGGGGGGGGGGGGGGGTATATTTAGTCGTGATTTTTGAATGACCGAAAATGACTAAAATTAACTTTTTCCCATTCAAATCCAAAAGACTCTAGAATCACCTGACTTCAAAATTCTACCCAAATCGCCTGAACGATTGCAAGTAAATACATTCTTTTTAAAGGCGGATAGTAGTCAGTTTTTGCAAAAATGAACAAATTTTGACTCTTTAACATATCTCGTCTGTGGTACGTCTATATATTTTTTCAAAGTAGAAATATATTAAAAATGCGGATTGTAGTTGTCAGAAACGAGATTTTTTAGTCAAAAATGGACCATTTTTGTCGATTTTTCTGAAAATGGCCTAATTTTAAATGGCTCTAATTTTCTCAATTTGGTTCAAAATTGGTCCTTACTCGACTTTTAATGGCTGAAATTATATGAACTATCGATATAAAGTTATTTTGGATGTTTTTGAAAAATTTCATTTTTCGACCAAAATTCGATTTTTGTAAAGGGGTATAGTCGTGATTTTTGACGAAAATGGCCAAAAAATGACTTTTTTCGTTACGATTCAAAATGACTCCAGAAGTTATCCACTATGTGAAACTATAATAAAAATGCGAATTGTAGTTGTCAGAAACGATTTTTTAGTCAAAAATGGACCATTTTTGTCGATTTTTCTGAAAATGGCCTAATTTTAAATCAATCTAATTTTTCCAAATTGTTTCAAAATTGGTTCTTACTAGATTTTGACTGAAATGATCTGAGCTATTGATATAAATTTATTTTGTACGTTTTTGAAAAATTTCATTTTTCGACCAAAATTCGATTCTTGTAAAGGGGATTTTATGTTGGAAATGACCAAAAGTTGACTTTTTTTATTTCTAATAATATATAAACAGCAACTAAAACTATTAGCATAATTTTTCTATATGTATTTTTTCATTGAAGGTTAATCTGATTAATAGAATTTGTTTATTAAATTCGTAATATAAATTAATAAATGTAGTAGCTTATGGGTCACTATTTGGAATAATAGGTATTAATAATATCACATAGTTACCTTCACCATTTAGATACTGTAATCCTTAACGTATAGTTTTGTCAGTTTACACAAATTATTGTGTAATAATTTTTTGTAGTAAATTCCATACGAGATATATGAACATGTAGTTCGAAACTCGTTTAAATTTAAATCTCACAGAATTTATGTAAAGACTTGAACTCATTAATTCAATAATTTATCTTGTGCAACTGAATACTTTTAACTTTGTATTATCTACACTCAAATATAATTATATTTATTTTCTTTTATTATTCTTTTTAATATATAAAATGAAAATAAAAATTAGTTTAAACGATTTTATAAAATAAGATGTTTTAATTTCATTGCAATAACAATTTATTTGATAATATTCCATCTCAACTATCTTTCGTTATTTCATGCAACCAAAATAAGATATTTATTATTTTCTTTTCATTTATTTCTTTTTACAGTATTGTATGCAGTAGTATACTGATAGGATCGTAATTCAAATTTTTTAGAGTTAATTCTGACTCTAATATTTGATATAAGCAAAATTTGTACCACACATTTTATATAGTTTTTAAATATAATACTATGTTGATATTAATTAATCAATTTCTTCGTCCTTTTAAATAATTACTTAATTATAAATATTCAATTTAACATTTCACTGATTTAAACGACTGAATTTACATAATCGAGTTATAATATCATTTGACTTTAAGTTATATTTATTATACTTTACAACTATTTCTTAATGCGATTAAAGAGACAACTGTACTTACTCGCATTTTACCAAACAGAATCGGCATAATTTGCAGACAATTGATGGACTACACATTACATGCTATTACATTAATAATATTTTAACCGCGTAGTTAATCTTTGATACAATAATAATGCGCATTGACTATAAGATTATCTTGCGTTTAATAAAATATGATTTTTTTTCATATACAACAGGAGTTAGGATTAAATATTCATATTTCAGTATATCGCTTCACGATATATTAACTTGTTTCATCACTTTATTGAGGATTTATTAATGTTAAATTAAAGGTCATTCATGAAATAATTACATATATAAGTCATTTTAAATATTTATACATTTGTGCCAATGGGAGATACGTTTTTTAACGAAAATAATATAAAAATACAATTTTGCTTTCAATAATACATATATTATTAATAAATATTTATATTAATGAAATATCTTATGCATATGCTTATCATATAATAGCTTGTTTAGGGTTTTTAAATAATCTTAATCGTATATAAAATTATGAAATTACAACATAGAGGATTTATATTTTACACAATTTATTGTACAATTATTAAGGATAGAATTTACGAAAGATTAACTAAAAGTTAATCATTATTTATTATTTTTATTTATTATTTGTACAATAATCAAACATTAATAAATGTAAAAAAAGTTTTTTATTGTCGAAGAAGACGTGGGAGATGGAAACGCGTGGTTAGAATTGAAATAAAAAGTGTTAAATTTTAAGGTTGCGCACATACACAAATAAGCAATTATGTACATTTTATGAATCGTCGTAAAACATTATATAATAACAGAATTACACATTTTCATTTATATATTTATTATTATTAATTTGAATATGATTTCCGTATTTATACATGATATACTTGTACATGAAATTACATACTTTTATTCATATTCCAACAATACAGCTCACTATTTAGTTTGTATTAAAATATCATCAAATATTCTATTTATAGACGTTACGTTCATTTTTATCGGTCAATAATTTGTAAGCGTTTCATAATATTTTTTAGATCATCATCCATCGTCATTCCATTGCAAAATGGAATGTCTATTTAATGTCCATTCGATTGCCAATATATTACTATATATATTATTGAAATCGAATTTAATTGATTTGTATTATGTTGTATATAAGATGATACGATGGGAAAAATGAATAATTTCCATGTAAATAAGCATATGCTGTGCGAATTATTATTTTTGGTTAAGTGAAAACCTGAAAATATCATTTGAATCTCTGGAGAAAACAATGTACACGTGCTTTGGCGATTACAGATGTGTGCTAATGATCGTCATTTTTTGTATCTTGATATAAATTATAACTGCAACATTTATACAAATTGATCCCTCACAAATTTCTCGGCGTAATCCGATTACAATACGACATTGCGACTTGATATGAATCAAGTTTCATCGGCAAATATTTCAGCGGTTGAACGCATGAATGCAACCAGATACAGTTATTTCTCTTTGAGTTTGATGATGTGCCGATATTGCTAAGTGGTATAACGCAGTTATTTCACCGACATTTTATGGATATCACTGTGGTATATTCCATGATTGAATTAATAAGGTTTACTATTGTTGACATTGCGCATTTCGATCCATTTGTATTGCAAATTTTCAGGATGAGATATTCTTAAAGGATTGTAAAATATTAGAGTCATTATATGTATAATTATTTATTTTAATTACACAGAAAAAAAAAATTGTCATATGTAGTCAATCTTTGACTAACGTAGTCATCAAAAGTATTAATATACGAGCAAGCGATCTGATTGTCATACGTTGACAACAAAGATGTTGAATAAGTCAATTTAAGGTTAAAGGTTGACAACATTATTGACAAATTTAGACAATTATATTTACCGTTGATATATTCGCTGTTTCAGACAGCCCTACTTTTTTCTGTGTACTAATTACGAATTATAATTAAGGTCGTTACATGGATGGGTGACCGCTCGTTAAAAAACTTAATTTTAGAACATACATTAGGTTTATATACGTATATATACAAACGCATATATATACGAATGTAAAATATGTTCCTGTTTTTTTTTATTTAATAAATAAAATTGATGATTTGGTTTCCGGATCGGGGCCCATGTCATATCCATGCGTTACATCCACCTATTGGCTCTGATTGGGTTTCCTGAGAAGCTCCCTTATGGTAATAAAACTGCCACATCGGGGTCATATTTCTACCCGATTTAAATTTCTACTACGGAAATAACTGTAATGAAGTTTATGCATTATTGTAAATTTTAAATTACAGGTTCAAATTCAGATTCTGTTTATAAAAATTTACATATTAAATTTAAAAAATGTATAATGAAATTTTGCAGTGAAATCATGGAAACGCGACATAAAACTGACATAAATATCATATTCGATTAAAACCGCATTACGCAACGGTAAGCGTATATAATTTTTCTAACATCTGATTATGCGTCTTTACATATATATCAGATGTTGCGATTTGACGTGAGATTTTATGTACTGTGTTATACAAAATCATACATGAAATCATAAGTTAGATTGCATGTAAGATTTGGAGTGATCAGTTTTTAGTTTATCTCGCATGAGATCTTATATAATGTTTATTCGATCGAAACAAAATTGTAAATTGCGATACGCATTAACGTCATTGCACGTTTATAATTTTGATAACCATTATTTATTGCGTATTATATACGTTTAATCAACATGATATTAAATTCAAATTAAAAGTGACGACAAAAAATATGTATTTTTACCGTTTTAATTCAACAATATTTTCAATTAACAATAAATATTGGTGTCTCGACGGGGTCACGTGATACAAAACAATTAATCCTCGTTTTCGTAAAACAAACTACGCCAAAGGCAATTATTCATTCTTAGCAATTTTTCGAGGCGTCGCGAAGTTCAAGCCAATAAACTTTCTTTAGAATAACGTCGTCAACGGCGTTTTAAAAAAAAGCGAAAAAAAGCGCTAAGCCGCGCGAGACCTTTGAGGAATGTCTTCTATTTTATTGGACTTTGAAAAATTTATTGTCGCATAAATAAAGACTTTGCCGATCGCCGACAAAGATGCGGGGAATGTTGACGGGGAAAATTACGACAAAATAACACAGGTCTTGTTAAGCACATTAGTTTATTATGAACATTTATACAAAGAATCATACACGTATTGGCAGTCAGATAAATTATAAGCATCTAAATATATACTATGTCGATCATAAAATAATAATAATAATAATAATAACAATAATATTAACTTAATATTAACATAATTAACCCTCGCATTACGGTATATATTATGTATATAATTATAATTTATATCAACAATCTTAAGTTTTCTAAAATATGTCAAAACTTTGTCGGCTTTGCAGATGAAACGCAAATACGAACGTCGAAAACAAATAATTGTCAAAATGATGAAAGGTTAATTGAAAAAAAAAAAGAAAAAAAAATTAATAACCCACCCGTTACCTTCGAAATGACCGCACTTTGCAGCGCGTAAATGACAAAATAAAATAGACGATCCTTGACTATACTCGAATTAAACTTTTCCGACGCAATTTTGCAATCAAATATACTCGGCAGCGGATCATAAGCAGCGCAAAGTGCGGTGATTTTTTCAGCAGCGGTTGTCGAACCCGCGGCAACGAGGAAGAATCGCGACACGGTCGGACTCGTTTTGACTGGGGCGTACTGAAAATGCGGAGACATTGGTACGAAAGAAAATCGCGTCGGGCCGCGAGGAAATTGTGAAAGCAAACGACGGAGTCTAATCAATGTCGAGACAATTCTGTGAGAAAGTGAAAACACGAAAGGATTTCCGTACGAGTCTCTAAATTTAGACAATCGGATGTAAGCCGGGCGCGGGTCTGCCGCGCGTTACATATATGGATTTATTTTTTTTTTTCATACATAATGCATTCGGCGCAACAACGCGCGGTGCCTTCGAGCCGGCGGTTCGGTTTCGGTGTTCGGCGAACCGTTAGTTAAAAGGCGAAACGTAATAATCCAAGCGGTTTCGGTTTTAACGACGCGACGTAAATCTGCGACGGGCGCGTTTTCGGTTGGCATTTGTCAAACGTCAAATGTTTCGCGCAAAAACAACGGCGGTTTTATTGCACGTCTGGCGGTGGAGGTAAACGAGCTTGCGGACGCGCTGCCGAGTGATATACGACGGCTCCGAGTCGATACGCGCTTCGCATCGCACGACGCATCGTACGACCCGGGCCTTTCTGTTACATATTTCCGCGGCGTCGTTATTAATAAAGAAAGTTGAAAAATTGAACGTCGCTCGCGCGCGTGGCTCGATCAAGCGCGCGGATCATAACTTTCTAAATTCTGATTAGATGCTGATTCCACGGCGTTCTTTTTTCGCCACGAGTATTATACAATGGGTCGTTTTTAT
The DNA here is from genome assembly GCA_022817085.1 of Psilanteris sp. ZL-2020. Taxonomy (NCBI): domain Eukaryota; kingdom Metazoa; phylum Arthropoda; class Insecta; order Hymenoptera; family Scelionidae; genus Psilanteris; species Psilanteris sp. ZL-2020. The sequence continues at coordinate 6,694 of JABFQC010004076.1, read as the reverse complement.
TGCGATAAACAAGCCGCGGCGGTTTTTTCGCGTGTTTTTTTTTTGTGTTTAGGATCTCCGCTTCGGGATTGCGCGATGCATTGGAAATAAATTTCCGAGCCGAAAAAAGACATAGGTGTGTAGCCGCGTTATGAGTTCGGCTCGGCTCCATTCAATGCAAATGGACCCCCATCAAATACCCGAGCGGCTGATATAATCGTCATTTGGAAGAACCTTTTCTGCGATGACGAAACCAGAAACTTGTGCGCGCGCGCGAAAAAAATTGCATAATTAACGAGCTTTCTTCGGTGCCCTCGCGATACGTTCGAAATCCATTCGGCGTCGGTATCAATCGGCGTCGTCGTGTCGAAGCCGAATTCCGTTGAACGTGAGAACGCCCCTGGCGCACGAGCGATTGAGCGCGCGGATGGTCTCATAAAATGTTTATAAAAGAAATAGTGGGTCAGTTTCACTCGAGGGATTCGCCGTAGCGTGCAAGTCGCTTAGAAAGAAAGACGGAGACGAGTCGGGTTGAAGATATGAAGCAGAAGTTGAATCGACCGTATGAGGAAGGAACGGATTGCGTCGGAGGATTGCGAGCGATCAAATCGGTCGGATTCGCAATAGCAACGCCGATTCAGAATCGTCGCTGTTCGTGTCGTCACTTTGAAGCGACAAGCAATATTGTTGGGTTTTGATTCGTTGAAGTCAGTCTGGGCGTTCGAACGGAATGCGATGTGGACGTAAACTGTTTTGGATTAAAACGGATTCTATCGATGGAATTGGTTTTTGTAAATAAAAGGATCACGCAGAAAAAAATATTGATAATACTGCTGAGTTAGCACGATTAATCGACGTTACAAAAATAAGTGACGGGAAAGTGTTTTTCTTTTTTTATATATATAATATATACTCGGAAAGAACGTTTTATCACAAATTACTATGTATACCACGACACGTAGGATGAAGCATTTAAAAATAAAGATTGTACTTTATTTATATTATATTTATGTTAATATTGCAAACATCTTACGAAAAATTACTATATTATATAATAATTTACATACACTGAGAAAATTACCAGACTAGACTGTTCCGGCAACAGTCTTGGATTGTACAGTCGACACTGTTATAATTCTGACGTTTTAAGGTTATGAATTAATTGTCATATATGTTATTTTGTTTTACTTATCAATATTATTTTTAAAAAATGAAGAATTAATCATTTGGCATGCTGTAGCAAGAGTCCAGGCTTATTTTGTTTTATTTTCAAAGGCTTCTTACTTTTTTTCAGACATTTTTTATAGTCCCGACTGTAAAATGCAGATTGTTAAAGTCTATTTTTTCAGTATAGTATTTCAGTATTATATTCAAATTTTATATTCAAAATTATATTCAATATAATATTTTTATTCTCAAATTCTCAATCCTATATCTAGTATCAATATATAGTATTTAATGCTGAAACTATTCTTTCCGTGTATATATAAAATACTGTATCTTATTATAAGACACTAGTCCAGTGTTTTATTCGAAGCACTAACACGCGGACAAATTTTGAAACGCCCCTAGTAGAAATTTGTCTAGTATCGTGAGTTACTAGAGAATTTGTTTATAAAATTTCTAGTAACTCGCGAGTTACTTGAGAAATTTCTACTTGGGGCGTCTTATTTCACGATTTCGATACTCTTATTTAAAACAACACCGTCTGATATTATAATAACATATAACGCAGCTCTTTCCAGACTGATTTTTGTGGTTCTGCATCAGTTGTATAATACAGCTAATGTACGGGTTTCGAATGAATTAATCGATCTCAGTCAAACTGAAATAAGTGCAATGCTAAAAATGTCTGTGATAAGTTCATCGAAAAGGTCTCGGGACACAATTCCCAACGCTCGTGTATCGCTGCTCGCCCATTCTACGATGATAATGAAAATATACTACGCTATTGATTTGTCAGGAGAAATTGTACATCGTCAATTTGCACTCGGGAATAAAGCAGCGTGACGCCTTGACATCGATGGAATCCGTCCATATCATCGATTGCCACTGTGGAGAGAAATTCGCAATCTATGCCAAACGTTTGTAAAATCGAGGACACATGGGCGCCGAGCGCGCGGCTATATGCTCGCAACGGGTTCCGTTGCGCCAGCGAAAGTAAACGCGCGCGGGTATTAATCGTCTTCGAAGCAACACGTCGACGTCGAATCGCGCCGGATCCAATAGCAGATTTATTATCAAGCGCGCGCGTTACGTTGACAATTTCATTTTCAGCCGCGTTTCCGTTCGGACCTTCGGGTTCGATTTCGAGGACCAGCCGAAAGGCACGGACATTTACATGTATATATATATATATATATATATAAGTATATATATAGAGAGATATAAAAGTTACATGCTGAGGTTATCTGCAGGCATATCTCGCGTACAATGAATCTACTGTACATATATATATATATACATATATATATACTGTGCCGATAACAAATGTCGAAATGTCCGATAAGGATCTCGTTGGGTACAATTTCAAATCCGTCCAAAGGATGCTTGAATTTTTCCTCCTCATGTATTCGTATATTTACATTCCACGTTTATATTCCTTTAGTTCACGAAAAAAAGAAAACAAGGTTCGATTAGTACACACTGTTCCACGGGATATAACGTTCGCGTCAATTTGTTCCTTTTCATCCTTGTCCGAGAACACGGAAGCAGATACCTGGCAATAAGCGGGCAAGCCAACGGGTTTTCTTTTGTCGTTTCGTTCGCGTTGCGCGTCGATTCGTCGCGGATGCCGCGGTCGGTCTATCCGGCAACGACACCAGACGAGCAGCGTCGCGTTCCTTCGTCTCTTGACAACTTACGAATAACGCGTACATTAATGACTAACGACAATAATGACCGGTCCCGGTGAGCGCGCAAAATTGAATTACACGAATCCGCGGAAGTGCAATCAGGCTCGGCGATTTGCGCCAAATTGAAACCCGCGGATCGGCTGTCGCGCGTTGAAACGGCGCACCGCGCGGAAAAAAGCGGTTCGGTGCGGCGAAAAAACGACTCGGCCGGACGCGATTTCATGCGAAAACACCGAAACCAGAAGAAAGGAAATCGCAACCGTGAACGAGGAGAAAGTCGCCGAATGGATGCGTTTGCGCGGCAAATTGGCCGGTCCGTTGGGTCGCGAGAATTCCCGCGCGGCGGACCTCGGCAAACCCGCGGCTGCGGCTGTTTTCGCCGACCGGCGCCGAGCCGATCGAGGCTTCGCGTGCGACGCGCCGCTTCCTCGCGCAATCGTAATTAACTAATTAATATCATTACGCGCTCGCTAACTAACGACGCGCGTTAGGATGCGCGCGAAGTCGAGCGAATCGCGCGGGAACGTCCCACGGTCAACGCGACTCGCGTTACGCAATTAGACGCGATCGGCTCGTTTTTCGCGTTCAGCGGTTTCGACGGGACTGATTGTTGTTGTTTTCGACGAGCCGGTCTTGGCGCACCGATCGGGGATGAAGTGGCGAAAAAGGCGTTAACGTCTCGGTTGAATATCGCGGAACGTAAGCATAGGGTTTTCGTCAAGGGGATGCAAGCGCGGAGGACAATCCGTGATAATAGATCGTTGAATTGTTTGGGCGACGCGAAATCTTTATTGTAACGACAACGACGTGAAATGAAATTACGTTACGCTGTAGTTATATATATTTTTATATTTATTTAATCACCTTATTACTTGGTTCAATAAATTATTGTATGAATACGAAATTGATTGTCCGATTAACAGTGGCGTTGTTTCGTATATATACTGATGTGTTTAAATTTTGTCAAACGAAAATCAGTCCGTTACAATATAGATTTTCCGACGCAATTTTCAATCCGCAGACATTGGAATTCCCAGTCCCGGATGTTCAGGTGGTTAATAATGTTATTCTAACAATCTACTTCTCTGCCCGTCATACTTCTAGCTTAAGTCTTTGTCTGAGTTAATTATATCGATACTCTACGAGGAGTTTATATTGATCAATATTAATTACATCGATAAATATGATGCGTCCTGAGTAAGGTACAATCAAATTTAGAACATCCCCAAGTTTTAATGCAACTTGTCTCGTTGTTCGCGTTCGTGTATACATATATATATTAATTGTATATATATCGTACCGCTGGATCAAGTCCTAACATAAAATCCTTAGCACCGGCCTTAACGTCTATTCTGAGCTTGCGATGGATCAATGTGTTAATGAATCAAACGTACTGAATCGCGATGGATTGAAAACGCGCGAGCGACGAATTGGCACGGCTCGTCGCGAGTCGGAGGAGAGGAATTCGCGGTTGCCGGGCGCTATTCACGCGGCGCTTGGCAGCTGAGCGTACGCGGCCACCGGGTGACTGGCGGCGAATTGCAGGTTGTTGTTTGGCAGCGCGCCGACGTTCAACGCCAAAACCTTCGAGACGATGTTGAGGTCTTCCTGTCCGGCGGGTCCCGGGCCCGAGCCGAGGTTGCTCGCGATCCCGGATTGGTACAAAAGGTGCTGGATCTGTCGGGCGGACGAAGTGCTCGGCGACGCCTGGGGCTGCAGCTGCTGCGGGAACCGGACTTGTCTGAACTGGTTGAAAGGCACGAAGTTGAAGTTGCTGGCGGCGACCGGGTTGAATCTCTGCTGCGTCGGGAAGATGAAGTTGTTGTTTCTAGTGTTCGCCTTCTCCACGTTCACTCCAAAATTGCCGACCGATCCGAAGGCCTCCTGCCGGTGGAATCTCGCGGCCGGCGTCGGTACCGACGGGAATTCGCCGAAAATCGCGAAGTTGGGTTGCGCCACCTGCGCTTGCTGGAACTGCGATTGCTGGAACTGTTGCTGCGGGATCTGCTGTTGGAACTGATGTTGCTGGAACTGCGGCTGGTTCCTGATTTGCGGCGCGTTGAAGGCCTGTCTGAAGGGCGGCGGCACGGCCGCGTTCGGCACCTCGAGGCTCAGGCTGGGCTGCAGCCGCACGTTCACGGACTTGAAGTTGGGGTGGATCGGCAGCTGGTTGTTCTGCTCGAAACTGTTGAACTGCTGTTGTCGCTTCTGTTGCTGCTGCTGGAACAGTCGCTGCTCCTCCAGTTGCTTCAGCTTCCTCTGCTCCTCGATTTGCTTCAGCCGCTGTTCCTCCAGCAGCTTGGCTCTAGCCTGTTGGTCCTGGATCTGCTTCAGCCGCGCCTTCTCCTCGTGGAACAGCTGCTCCTGTCGTTGCTGCTGCTTCTGTCTCAGTTGCTCCTCGTAGATCTTACGTTGTTGCAGCAGAAACTGCGTCTGCTGAAGCTGCTGTTGCTGCAGTTCCGCCAGCTGCTTCTCCAGCAACTTCTGCTTGAACTCTAATTGCTCCTGCAGGGTCAGCGCCTGGCCGTCGCCGATGCCCTTGTAAATCGGCACGACGCTCTTCGGCACGCCCCTTTCGTCCTGCTGCACCGTGAAGGCCGCGACGAGCGGCGCCTGGAAGATCTTCACCTCTTCCGCGGTCTCCTGCTTCTTCTTCTTGGAGGAGGTCTTCGTAGAGTTCGCGGTTGGGGCGACCGTGGGGCTCGACGCCGTCGGCTTGGGCGCGACCAGGGCGTTCGCCGTGGCGATTCCGTTGCTCGCGCTCATCGCCAGCGTCTCCGGGAGATTGGTCCGGGTACCGTTGCTCGCGGCCCTCGGCGCCTCTTCCGCCTCCACCGCGCGGTTTCTGCTTTCGATCTGATTAAACTTCACCTCGTTCGTAGCCTCTTCGGAGCTCTTCGCGTAATCCTTGGATCGCGCGATCGTCTCCACCGTGGACGTGGTCTGCCCCGAAGGCACGTACTTCTCGATCTCGATGAACGTGCTGTTCTGCAGCTTGTCCTCGCTCGGCAACTCCTGGTCCCGCGTGAACTCGTCGAACGGGAACTTGTGCGCGGTGCCGAAGTTGCTGTTCAAATCCTTCTTCTCGATGTCCACGTCGCGGCTCGTCGCGCTCTCCTCGCCGCCGACCTCCTCCTCATCTTCGCGGTGCTGCTCCGCGGATTCGGCTTCCAGGTCCACCAGGGCCCGTAGCAGCGCGCGGCGCAGGTTCTTGTCCAGCTTTATCGGGGGCGCCGATTGCACGTTTGTGGGCGTGGCCAGCAGGTCCTCGGAAGCCAACGCCAGGGCCGCACCGGCTAATAGCAGCGTCAGCGTTATCTGTAATGATGACAGTGGCTTTTAGAATATTCGTCCGATTCGGTTAATTTGAAATGTATTTGTACATATATCTAACGAACATTTATTACACGCGCAAATATGGCAACACAGCGAAATGGCGTTAAAATGTTGGGTGAATATGCTTTTTTTTCTTCGGCCACAGTCGCCGAAATGGAAGACGGATGGAAATATATCAAATTTATATTTCGACGACGGGTCATTAAAATACAGCACTATGACCCCTAGGACCCTGAACATGTGGTTGGAATATCCCTGAATATTTTTAAAGGAAACCGACCGAGTGAGATTTTCCCTATTTCCTCAAAAAAAAAAAAAAAAAAAATAAATAAAAAAATTTTTAAACCCTCAGTTACGCAGCCCCTACGAGGTAGAATGCACACTGTGTCAAAAATAACTAGAACATAAAACAAAAAATCGATACATAAAAGCAATCGACCAATCCACAGAATCGAACCCTGTCAACAACATTAACAATAGAACACTAAGATACAATAAACGAAATCTAAGAATAGCATTGTAAA